>VYZP01011669.1:18939-41192 GCA_013400635.1 Hypocryptadius cinnamomeus | reverse complement strand
CATGAGGGGATCGGGGGTGCAGCTGATGTGGGGCACAGGGGGCACGTGGGGCTGGTGTGGGGTGGGTGGGGAGAGGGAGCAGGGGAGGCACCTTACAGGTTCCACGGAGTTCCTCCGTGCTGGAGCCCACGAGGGCTGACGTTGCCGACACGGAGGGGTCGGGGTGTGAGAGCAAGGAGCGACTTTTGGGAACGGAAGAGTTGTGACCCCCGGGGCCGGGCTGTGCATCCCTCGGGGCCAGGGCCGAGGCTGGGGCCGGGGTCGGGGCCGGGGTCGGGACCTGGCCGTGCATCCCCCGGGGCCGGGCTGTCCTTCCAGGCAGCGCGGAGAGGTGGCAGCAAAGGCCCTGGGACGGGGGTCGCGGGGACCTGCCGCCGCAGCCGCGGGTCCCGGGTCCCGATGTCTGCTCCCACCACGGTCCCACGAGCGGGACCCACGCTGGGCCGAAGTCCGTCTCTAGGTCATAACATCGGAGAGTAGTTTTGCTCACTTCTTTAAAGAACATGTGGTCCGTGCTCCTGGAAATTTTTCTGTCCGACCTGACCTCGAGCACTGCCAGGGATGGGGCATCTCCAGGAACACTCACCACAGGCTCAGGGATCAGAATCTGCTTCCAGGACTGCACGAGCTTTAGCATTTCTGCCCCCTGCTCCAGTCTGGGGCTGCCCCTCTGTGCCTGCTGACGACCCAGGCTGCTGGAATCCCATGAGAACAGCTTGTGAGACTTCAGGACTTGTCAAAGCTGAAGTTGAACCCTGATCCCAGGCTGGCTGGGTGCCCACAGCCCAGCCAGCCCTAATCTGGGACTGTACACTGCCCATGTTTAATGAGGTATTGTGTACGGATGTGTCCGACTGTGTGTATGCACACGTTGTGGGCTCTGGGTGTCTCGCTCAATGTTTGCATCTGTCTGTTAGTGGGTTTGGGCATCTGGGGCTGTTTCCCTTGCCTGATTAAATATCTCCCCAGAAGCGAGTTTGTGTAGCCAAGGATCTTATGGCATGTGTCGGTGTCTGCATGGGGAGGAGCTCACAGCTCTCCACGTGTGCACAGTTTGCACAGTATCTGTGCATTGTGCTGGGCTGTGCAGGACGTTTCTTCCACTGTCAGCATATGCTGAGTGATGGCAGACAGGTGAGTGGCCAAGGAATGGATAGATCAGTGCAGAACAGGATGGGCTTCCCCATCAGTGGCGGGCAACAGTGGGGACCAATGCTGCTCGTGGCTATTCTCTCTCCTCAATGGCATGTGGAGCCCAAGCTGGACACTATTCTGCATCCCATGGCCATGGAAGGAGGACAGGGCATCCCTGAGGCTTGGATGCAGCATCAGAGATGAACCCATCACTTGCAGTGAGGTGGTCTGTGAGGGGCTGCTGGAAGCTGTTGTGGCCCTGGGTAAGGCTGTGCTCCAAGTCTGGCTGGGCCTCCTCTAACTCAAGTGGCTCTAGGGTTCAGGAGACCCCTCCAGTGCCCAAACAGCACATGACAGACTAGGCAGTGCCTGTGTGACACTGTTCCCATGTCTCTTCCCTCCTGCTCTCCCTGCCTCCACCCAGCTCCATCCTGAGGAGTGTTCCTCTGGCTGGGTCAATGTCTGCATCACCCTGCAGGGCACAGGGCTGGCAGGCCGGGAGGGCTGGCAGCCACAAGGTGGGAGGATCCAGCCTCCTGCACATGTGCTGTCCAACCTGTCAGCACCTCCGTGAGGCAAAGCCGGTGCTGGCTGGGGATGTGCCCCCCAGCTCTCTCCCTTTGTCATGAAGAGCCAAGCGTGCGTGCCAGGAAGCTCACCCTGTGGTAGAAGCCATCCATCTCCTCTGGAGCTCAGCATTCCCTCCTTGCTCCTTGGCCACAGGGGTTTTTGGCTGCAGATATTTACCGAGCAATTCGCATCCAATTACGGAAGCCGGAAAGACTGGGAGGATTTTCCTTTTGGTCTCTCGCAACCAAAGCCAACTTGTCCGAATTACAGCCTAGGAAGCATCTCATTAGTGGGGAGTGAGGTCTCCAAAACATAGAGTGCTTGGAAAACACTGCCAGAGGCATAGGAGTGTGGGCTGGCTGGCAGGCGACTTGGTGAGGAGCCTATTTGGTCACCATCTTCTCTCACCCACGTTAATTTTCCACATCTTTTCTTCTGTGGCACCTGAGTTGAGAGGAGATAGTATTTTGGAGGCTTCCAGCTCATCACATCACTTCCCCATTCCCACTTTGGTCCAAAAGGTGTTTGATTTTGCTGGGCTGAAGCACGGGCTGGGCTTCCCACCCATTTCTTTTCCCTCCAGCTTCTCCTGCCCTTCCTCTCAGGCTGTGTGGTGTCACCTCAACCAGGAGGTGAAGGTCTAGGAGCAGAGTCGTGGGAATGGTGGTTACAAGTGTTTAAAAACATTAGTGAAAGTAGGATCCTCAGCAGCATCTGGTCTGTCTCTAGTGCTGTCCCAAGAGGCTGGGGGACATCCCTCACCTGGCCTCATGGAGATCTGCTCCCTGGTGTGGCTGTCCCAGAGTGACTTATGCCAGAGACACCTGCGTGGAGCCTGCATAGTCCCAAAACTTGCTGGAGGCTTTGTCTCAGGTGGGATACGAGCTGGCACAGGGGCTGGGATGTGGGGGGGAGGCGAGGCAGGATCCAAAGTGATCTGGTGACTACCAGCTGCGACTGCAGGGGAGCTGTCTGCCAAGGTTTGAGAATGGGAGAGATCAGGGAAGTGCAGCTGGCAGCTGTGCCTGGGCTTACATGGCTGCGAAGTGACTCCTATGCCGATGATTTAATGCCCTTCCAAAAACACTTCCCTGGATGCAGCTTGCAAGCAAACTGCTGAGCCAGCTTGTACCAGCACCGGGGATGGCGGCAGGCACGGCTCCGGTGCCCTCCTCCCACCCAGCGCTTGGGGTGGGGGTGTTGGCCCACACAGTGCTGGCAGGACTGAGGACACCTGTGTTTTGAGTGGCATGGTGGGTGTGGGAGCCTGTTCCCTGGCTGCCTCCCTGTCCCAACAGAGCCCGTGGGTGCTGGTGGGGAGCTGCGCCATCACCCTGGCTCCTGGCCCGCGTGGGGAGGGGTTTGTGCTCCCCTGCCGATGGCACCATCTGCTCCCTGAGCTGCTGGCCAGGCTGATGGTCCCTGCACGGCTATCTCCCAACCATCCTCAGGTGGCTGGTGCCTGGGCAGGAGGGTCCAGGTGGGCTCTTGCTGCTGAGGTGAAGGTGGCTATTGAGCAGCCCTGGTCTGCTCCTGGCACCACGTCACCTCTGCCAGCATCTGGGTGATAGCATGCACTGTCTCTTATGCCATCAAGAGCCCCTCCTTTTCTTGCTCTCTCCTTTGCAGCTGCCAGGCTGCAGCTTCTATTTCAAGGTCAAATTTGATGAGCTCCAGCTTCCAGAGGGGTGATCTTGTAGTGACTTTGCAAATGAGTATCACTGCTGTGTCCTGCATGGGTGCGGGTCAGGATGGACACAGCTCCCTCAGCACAAGGGGGAAGGAAAGGCTGGGGTGGGTAAAGCCAAGCTGCCTGCACTAGCTCAGCCACCCTGCTCCCACACTACACCAGCCCCAGTGGCAGGAGAGCTGCTGGGTTCCTCTGGTGTGATGTGCTTCCCAGAGAGCCAAGTTGGCAGCATATGGGCCCCTGTAAGAGCCTAAATGAGAGATGCAGGACTCCAGGCAGCTCTTCAAAATGCAGTTTATTACATCCAAGACGTTACAGCAGTCCAGGGTCATGGGTGACACAGCCTGTGCCTACAGCTGCCAGCTCCAGCTGCAGGCAGGCCTGGGGAGCCTTAGTTCAGGTTACAATGCATTCTATACTTTTCTTTGCTGAGCATCTTCATACAGTAGAACCAATCTATACCTTGACTTTTATCTATAGCCTATCATAACTACTACAATTACCATATTCATGTTACTGTTCTCCAATCACTAAAAGTTACTACATTACAGTTTAAGCTAGAAGTTGTTTTTAAGTTTTCTTGCAGTGGAAAATTCAGAGACCTTTTTTCTACTTGCCACACTGGCAGTCTTGTTTGCCTGTGCAATCTTTCTGCTTGGTAAAAACATCTTCTTGTTTGAGATGGGTTTATCCTTTGCTCTAAGTGATAAAAACCCCTTCTAACTAACATACTCTTTTCCTCCTTGGTTATACAGCAAGACTGGCTCAGCAATCCTTTTCTTCTATATCAAAACTTGCTTCCATCTCTATTCCTTCTTCAGCTTCTACATTCAAAAATCTTTCTGCTAAGCATACATGTCTGTGAGACTTTCTTGTCAAACTTTCATCCTTCCCAACAGACCCCCACATCCCCAGGACGTGCCAGTGTCTCGGTTCTGGGCTTCGAAGTGCCTGAGCCCCTTGACATGACCAAAGTGAGTTTGGATGATGAGCAGCTCCTTGCTCCCCATGAAGAACATGTCCCACCATGGGAAGATGAGGTGTTTCCACCAGAGGAAGCTGCTCCTTGCCAGCAGGAGAGGTGGGAGAGGGTGGCCTGGCCCTGCAGACGTGGGATTCAGGTCTCCTCACTCCATCAGGGTCCCCGATGAGCCCTTCTGTGTGGATGAATCAGAACCTCCTTTTCATGAGCCACGCCTGCCTGTCCCCGGGGGCTGCCTGCCCTTCGTCACTGCCCGTGGCACTGCCTGTCACTGTCCCCAGCCAGGCAAGGCAAGTCCCCTGCCAGACCCATCCCGCACAGTGGCACACAGTGCTCTGTGTCCTGTTCTGGCCTTGCTGCTGGCACCCTGGGGATGGCCACCTGCCACTCCCCTGGCCTGCAGCAGTCCACGGCTCCAGCATCACCCGACTTTGCCCCTCCAGCCTGTCACCCCTGGGCAGCCACGGGTCTCTGGGCAGCTCTGCCTACTGTCCCTGGGGGCTGGGGACAGTGAGGGGGGCAGGAACGCCCCCCAGGTGGCAGAGGGCTGAGAGGAGGAGTGGGAAGGGGGTTGGGAGACAGGGCAGCCCACCGCCCGGCTCGGCTGCGCCGGTTCCCCTCCCCGGCCCCACCAGCCCATTTATTACCCCTCTGCCATTCATCGGGCCAGACATATGCCCCCAAATAAATACCCCCAGACAATAGGGTGGGAGGGGCCAGCGAGGCTACTCATGAATAAACATGAGGGTCTTTGGACACAGTTTCCTCTCTTCGCAAAATGGGACCGATTGTGCGGCAGGCATTTAAAATTCAGCCGCGGTCGGGCTGTCTTCCAGTGTCCCCGAACTGCTGAGGTGCTTCATTTATTTCATAACTTCCCCTCCTCCCCTCTCGGCGACAGACCTGGCTCTTTTCACGCCTTGTCCTCCCTCTTTATTTCCTTCTTGCTCCCTTTCTCTATTTTTTTTTTTTTTTAATCTTCCTTCCTTTTCCTACTCCTTGTCTCTTTCTCTCTCTGGCTTTTGTGCTGGAGGCTGTGACGAATGGCTCAGAAAAGAGGGTGCTGTGAGAAACTGGGGCTGCTGCTGTCAGAGTGGGTGGTGAGGACTTGGTGCTTGAGGGGGGGTGGAAGGGGTCTGCCTGAGAGCACCCGGCTGGGGCTCCCACATGGAGCTGGGGTGGGGAGGCAGTGGGGTGCTGGGGCATCCCAAGGGCTTTGCTGCCTGGGGGCTTGGAAGGACAAGGATCGGGCCCCCTCCCTGTCCCTTGCCTTTGGGGAGACAACCTTGCAGTGCCCCCCCCAGCACACCCAGAGTGGGCTCCATGCATAGGAGGGAAAAGTCTGCCCTCCTGCATCACCCACTGCGGGTGAAAAGCAGCCCTGGTGATGCTGGAGCACCCAAAAGTTGGGAGATGCAGAAGTAAGAAGGAGATACTCATCCAGGCCAGGGCAGACCCAGTTTTGGTGGGGATGGGTTTGCTGGACTCCTGACCTGTTCCCATGCCTGGACAGCCCCAGCAACACTGGTCTTTAGATCCAGAATGAGTGGCTTTTTGGGGACCTTGGATGACAGCATCCCCACTGGGCTTCCAGCACCCCAAACCCACACATGCCACTTGGTCCTGGGGTAAAGGCAGAACCAGAGCAGCAGCAGAGAATGGAGGGGTGTGAGCACCAGGCCATGGCCAGCAGTGTGGCTCAGCATTCCAGGTGACCTGCCAGCACCCTGGTGTTTCATCAACCGAGTGCTGAGGTCCTGATGCCATGCACCCCTGGGAAAGCCAGGAGATGTGCATGCCATGCACAGGACAGCTCCAGAGTTTGTGGAACCCCCTGAGCTGCTTGCTGTGCTGCTGGGGCTTGGCAGGAGGATGTGTGGATGGGCAGAATCCCCAGTGTCCATCCAGCCCCCAGGGCTCTGCATGCTGGGATGAGCATGACTTGTGACACTGGGGAGTGCAGAAACTGCCTGGACAGCTCTGATGTGTCCCTGTATTGGGAGAAAGCATCTGCCTACCCGTTCCCCACCTCTGGGATCCTCTGCCTGAAGGCCAGGCAAGGAAAAAGGGAGTTTCTACCCAATGGCTGGCAAGAAGCACACTTCAAGTGAGGTGTCACCTGCCAGACCATCTGCCCTTTGGGAACTGGCTGGCAGGAGAGACCAGGGCCATGCTGGCAGCAGCAGGTGCTGGTGGGGAGCAGGGGACATCACCAGCTGCAGATTGGGGGTGAGCAGAGCCACCATCCAAAGCCCAGGGGACCCTCTGTGTCTGGGAACTCCAAGTGTGGCTTCCTTAGCTCATGAGAGAACACAGAAGGGGGTCTCAGCCAGGGCTTAGGGGTGTCACTGTGGATGTGGGTGCTCTCTGCCGGGCATTGCCCAGCACCACCGCCCGCCAGGGCTGCCTTCCCTCTGTCCCTCTGCCCCTCTGCCCCTCTGTCCGTCTGTCCCTCTGTCCCGCTGGCGGGCACAGCAGCTGCAGCCCATGGGGGACGGTGCTGGCCGGCTCCGGCAGCGGGAGGGCTCCTGCATTACAATCCGGTACAATCTGTCCCCCTTCCTGCTGCCCAGCAGTGTAGGAGACGGTTACTGTTTAATCCCATTTGACAGCTCTTTCATCATCTGCCTGCCTCCCTCCAGCTTCCCGTGGCTCCTCCAAGGCTCCTTTGTGGCCGTAATCAAAGCCTGGTGAGTGATGGCTGCTCAAGGCAGGGAGGGAAGGGACAGTGGAGCGAGGGTGGCTCACCCGCGGGGGGAGGGAGCGTGGCCTGGCCGCAGCTCCGGGGAGGGGCACGCTGCGATCACAAGGTGTGGGGGCCTTTGCTGTCAGGTCTTGCAGGTGCAGCTGTGGGTGGTGGCACTGGGAGCTGGGCTGGGTGGAGAATCCCCAGTGTTGTGAACTGGACCGGATGGAGCATTCCCAGTGCTGGGAGCTGGTCTGGATGGACCGTACCCAGCGCTGGGAGCCAGATGGGACAGAACATCCCCAGTGCTGGGAGCTGGTCTGGATGGACCGTACCCAGCGCTGGGAGCCAGATGGGACAGAACATCCCCAGTGCTGGGAGCTGGTCTGGATGGACCGTACCCAGCGCTGGGAGCCAGATGGGACAGAACATCCCCAGTGCTGGGAGCTGGTCTGGATGGACCGTACCCAGCGCTGGGAGCCAGATGGGACAGAACATCCCCAGTGCTGGGAGCCATGCTGGTTGGATCAATCCCAGCCCACAGTCAGGCTGGGAGCTCCTGGTCGGGGCAGCAGGGCTGGTGTCCGAGCAGGCTGGGCCAGGCAGTGGGTCAGTCTCCCTGAGGGGCAGAGAAGCAGGTCTCCTCCCACACACCCTCCAAGCACCCTGTGGCACTGGCTCACTACTCCTGTGTGCCTTTCATGCCTGGCATGTGACTGTGGCCCTGGAGGAGCATGGCAGCTCCCTCCCCATGACAGGGAAGACTGTGTGGGAGAGATATTGGTGGAGGTCTCTTGGGCAGCACAGGCTTCCAGCAGAGCATTGCTGGCACGTGGCTCACACGGGGGTGAACCTTGCTGTGCCATTGCAGCTTCTGCCATCCTCATCGGTGAAGAGCTGAGGACCTGGCTGCTCCCAGGCAGGCTGGTGGCAGCCAGGGCAGGCTGGGACAGGTGAAAGGGCCTCTAAGGGGTCCCTGCTCTCGACATATCTGTGAAATTTGGGAAATCTGTCCCCAGACCTGGTCTGGAGGCTGTGTGGGTGGCAGGCCCCCTCTGGAGGTTTTTGGCTAGAAAAGAGGAGCCTGCAGTCTGCAGGGTCACCCACAGCTTCCTCTTGCTCAGCTCTTTCTGGACCGAGACTCGGTTTCCATGCCTTGGCTTCCCCCAGTGCTGACCAGTGCCACGCCAGTGCCACAGTGATGGAGCCATGTAAGTAGTCAGGGACTGGGGGGAGATACCCTCCTGCTTCCATTCATGCTTCTGGCAGGGATTCAGTACTCACCAGTGCTGCCAGGGAATCCTCCCCATCACCAACAGCCTGGCCCAACCTCATTGTGATTTTTTTTTTTTTTTTTTTTTTTTTTTGGTGGTTTTCAATAACATTAAACTTTTGGCTGAATTGCAACGCATCTGAAGAGCAGGGTCCCTCTCTACAAGAACTTGGTAGTGCTCTGCACTGCAGAGTGTCCCTGCTCAGCAAGAATGAAGTAGGGAAGCAGGAGAGGAGCCCCCAAAAACCACATCACTGTGGCCCAAGGCAGCCGCCCCTGAGCCCCCTTGGCTGAGGAACACCCTGATTCCCTGAGGAGGGAGCCTGCCCAACCTTGGGTTATCACCTGCATTGCAGCTGGGTGACAGCTTTCCCAAGAACACATGTTCCCTCATAAACCCTGGCTCTGCTTATCTCAAAGGGCACATCCGACAATTAGCTTATCTGCTGTGAAAGTGAGGAACGGCTTTGGATATCTGCCTGGCTTCCGCAGGCCTGGGAAAAGCACAGGGGAAAGAGCCCCTGGAAGAGCGAGGCACATCCTCGGCGTCCTGTAAATAAAGTGACTGCACTCCGAGTGTGCCGCAGACGGACTCCATGTGCTCAGCGTGGGGAGTGGAGATGCCCCTGACTCTTAAGGATGTTCAGTGCTTCCTGCTGAAAAACCCTGCCTGCAGCTGCTGCCAGCTTTGCCAAACCATCCCAGGGTGGGTGGCAATTTTGTGCAGGGTGGATTGCAGCCTCCAGTTAAATTTTTGGAGAAAATTTCAGCTGGAGACCTTGGCTCTTTCCAAGAATAGGGAAAAGGGGGAAAATAAAGGATTTGTTCTCATTTAAAAATTCTGTCTTTGAAGCAATTTGGCAAGTAGAGAGGGAAGAGAGGCTGAGCTTCATCTTGTGTTCCTGGAATGTGCTCAAATTTGACCACGCTAGAACACTTTATTTGGGAAAAAATGTGGTTAGCATGAGCTCGGTGCAAACCTCTTCCATAGGAGCAGCTCCCGTCACAGGGCATAGGTTTGCCACCACCCAGTTCCTGGCCAAAGCCAAGGGCCTCCTGTGTCCTCACCAGTGTCATGGGGGTCAGAGGAATGGCAGAGGGAGCTGCAGCCCAGTGAGCTCCATCTACTGCAGGCCATGCAGGGCCGTGCTCTGCCTGACTGTTTTTGGTGATTTACACCATTTTTCTCCTGTCCTGTAGCAATCCTGTGTGAAGCAGAGAAGAGCAGGCACGTTTAGCCAGCCCTGTGCAGTGTGATCACACTGTCCCCTGTGCAATGTTCTGCAGCCCCAAGGATGTTTCTCCTCCCTGCCTGGCCCAGGACATGTCATCCCTCACTTGGAGAGCAAATTAAGAATTGGTTGAGTTAATTTGCTGCAGATGATTGTTTGAAGAGCAAGTAACCAAAAAAGCTGGTCAAAAGCCCAATTTTCCGCCCTCCTGGAGACTTTCTGGAAGACTTTCTGGAGCTCCTTTCTCCTGGAGGCTTTCTGGATGGTGGCTGGTGCCCCATGCTATGCCCTGAGGAAGGCCTGGGCTGCCTTTCAGTTGGCTTCCCCCCCACCCTGCTCCTCCTGCACTCCCCCAAATTGCACCAAGAAACAAGTATATTGTTTGCAAGCTAAAAACTAGAAATGATTTATATGTTTATAAGCCCAGTTCTGGCTCCATTTATTTTGGCATAGGAATTGTTTGCATCTTTGCAGAATTCCTTCACCAAAACCACTCATTAGATATGAATTTCAAAACAGCCAGAGGGAGCGGGTGACTCAGGGGAATTAGCAAATGGCTTCTCAAAGACTTTTACGTCAGGGACAGCAGCTTGATTCCAGATCTCGGTGCCAGTGGCCCAGAAGACATTGTCATCTCATGTTGGGTCAGTGACTGTGAGTCAGCCAGTGCATTTGAGGACCTTGGTCTTTGGCTCCGAGCTGGCAGGTGTCTTCACCATGAGAAACTTCAGCCAAGGGAGAAGCCAGAAAAGACGGGAGGAGAAGGATTCCACCAGTGAACTTTCACTGGACATGACAACATCAGCTACAGGAGCTGACAGAGGAATGATGTTCTACCATAGCTCTTTCACTCCAGTGTGATCTGGGAGTTTCTGGAAAGGACGTTTGAGGAGGATCAGCCTTGAGGTGTGAAGATGGGGCGAGTGTGCCTCTGCTGCGGGTTTAAAGACCACCTTGTTTTTCACCTGGAAGTTATTAAAAAAGTTGTGCACGGAGATGATTCCAGTTATCACTTTCCTGCTTCAGACAAGAACTCACAAAGCAACCAGTGGGCGTGATGATGTCCCATCACCTTGTCCTGGCAGAGCTGCTTGACTTGGGCTGGCACTGGGGATGGGAGCAGCTTCTCAGGCTGGTTTAGCAGAGGAGATGTGTGCAGGGAGGACATTGCTCTGTGACGGCACTGTGGGGGCTCTGAACAATTTCGGTGCCCTCAGAAACATCTGTTTGGGGCAAGGGGACAGACATGACTTTTGTGGTATGTCTGTGAGGAGTGAGAGCGGCTGAGGTCCCCCTGGTCAGAGGGGAGTCTTCCACCCTGGGCCAGGCAGCCTGGACTACCAGAGGTGTCCTGTCCTCTGAACCTCCATGGGTACGTGGCGCTGGTGTCCCCAGCCTCCGTGTCACCTGCTTTCTCTGGAGGCACAGCTGGAGCTGTGGCAGGCAGCATGCCCTGCAGCAGCTGATCCGTATCCATGTGCATCAGGCAGCTCATGGTGCCACCAGGCTCCTGGTCTCCATCCCCACTCTGCCCCAACCTGCCCTGCACCCCCGCCCCGCCGCGCTGACTCGCTCCCAAGCCAACCTTGCTCCTTGTCTCACAAGCAGAGATCAAAATAAACTCAAGTGAAGGGTCCTTTAACTTTCTCTACTCGAGTGAAAATAAATGCGCTTTCCCCACCACCCAGCCCTGTAAATTCCCTGCACTGTGAAATATCTTCCAGATATAGTAAAGAGACGGCTTTCGACTGTTTTTTTTAAACATCTTTAACTGCTGTATATATTTCCAGGGAGACGTAATAAGCGCTACAGCTAATTTATCTGCGTGTACTGTAAATATTTTCAGGAGATAGCAGAAAGGATTTCAAACACATGGCTGGGAGTATTGGCACACAGCATAGGCTGGGTGGGAAGGACACCTTTAACCGTTTGTGTGCCATGTCCTTTCCCTGTGCTCCTCTCTCTGTGTCCCCAGCGCAGCATCTCCTTGCCAGCCCAGGGCTGTCCTTCCAGCTGATGTCCAGCCAGATGTTTGGTTTGAACAGGGTGTTGAGGCTTGTTCTTCCATTTGGCCTTGTTGTCCTTGCTCTGGGGGCACTGGGAGCTCAGCTGGGAGCCGCTGGGAGTTCCCCTCCTGACCTACTGCCCATAGCCATGCCTCAATCCCTAAACCCCTGCCCACGTGCAACCCGCTGCTACAAGCACAGGACAAGATTTGGGAAGAAAAAATCCTGCTTGGGCATCTAAGTGAATGTCTTACAGCCTCAACACCCTTTGGGTTTCAGCAGAGGTTGCAAACCCATGGTGGGGGAAAACCAGAGTGCCCAGTTACTTCCAAGTCCTGGGACTGGGAAAGGAGGCTGAACACGGCAAGGACAGAGGTGCTGGCCACGTGCTTTTGTCCCCTTGGCCCTTCGGAGATGTGAGTTCTGCAGAAGAAGGAGGCTTGGTCCACCAAGAGCCCATTCTCAGGGCTCTCAGATGTGATGGGAGAGACCCAGGTGACGGAGAGCTGGGGGAGCAGAGGATGGCAGGGTGAAGGCACGTGTGGCTCTTGGGGGAGCAGCTGCCAGCAGATGTAGAGGTTCCTGTCCCTCCCCCACCCAGCCTGGCCACAGGAGATGCAGCAGCAGGCATCTGCTGGGACACAGCCCACCAAGCACCCACAGCCTGACTCCTGGCACGGTGACTCCTGGCTACACATCCCACTCATGACCACATCCATAGTGCTGGGATCCTCTGGGGACCATGACCCTGTTTTGGGAGAGCTCTTGCAGGGATGGCTGGGATGGGGGTCCAATGGCCACCTTCACTCTTCCTGTGCCCTGATACTCCCCAGGAACTTCTGTGGGAGACAGTAACTTTTCCAGGGGAAGGTCTGGAGAAGGAAGTCATGGGGTGCTGGCCTGGGGGAGCAGAGGTCTTTCATCACACAGCCAATGTCTGGTGTCAGCAGGGAACCATGCTAAAAGCACATTCAATTCAATGCCTGTTATTAAGCAAACTCAGCTCTTTAGCACGAACAGCCTGTCCTGAAGCTGTGGGTCACCGCAGCCAGGCCAGTCACCCTGCTGAGGGGTCTGCTTGCCAGACTGGGGAGGCTGTACACCCTCTCCATCACAGCCCTCCCCTCTGCTGCAAGCTCACCACGAGCTCCTGCCTCTTGGCTGGTGAGGGTGTTTTGGCCAAGGCCGCGTTTTCCCTGGGATTCTCCTGCAAGAAGTCCACTCCTTCACCCTGGCACCTTGCCCTCTCCTGACCATACTGTGGTTAGGAGTCCTGGGGGTATCTGGGGCTCCCAGCCCATCAGCCGTGTGCCTCTGGCTCACTGCAGGCTTGGAGTGTCTGTTGGCAGTGGGAGCAGGAAGGATGCACCGTCTGTTAGGAGGAAAGATGGGATTTCCCCAACTGTTTGCACAAACCCTTGAGGTTTTGGGACTTCTCTCCGTTGTCTGAGCACTGCAATCCAGGCATTTAGTGGGCATGGGTCTAATCCAGACTAATTCCAGACAGGTTGCAGTCCCTTTGGCTGGTTCCAAAGCATCACCTGAGTTATGGATAGAGCAGTTCCTCTGCTGAGGAGGATAGAGCAGCTCCACCAGCTGAGGCTGGACAACAGGCTAAGGCTGTCAGGGCAGGAGGACAGCCACAGCCGTTGGGAGGAGAGCCCAGGTAAGATGAGTCCTCTTGGCAGCAGGCATGGATGCATTGGATGCATCATCCAGGCAATCTGCTCCCCAGGCTCCTGTCCCCATGGTGTAATTTAATGCAGAATAAGGACAAGAGGTATCTGTTGGCTTGGAGCCCAACTGAAAAGCCACAAGAAGGAGATAAAAGCCTTTAAATGCTAAGCCTGTCCAAAGAGACAATAAAAGGCAAATGTCTTCCCAGCTTTATGTCCATGTCTTTTTACTTGATTTATGGACTTTTTGCTATAATCCTTCATGCTTTCTGACTCTTCAAGTTGTTCAGCTCTTGTAAAAGACCTGTGGAAGCAAACTGCATTAGCCAGGGTACTCCATATCCATCCCTTAGCCTGGGCTGATCCTGTTGTGGGGTCCAGTTTAGGATCTGCAATGGTCTTTGCCTGACGTCCCACAGGGTAGAGAAGCCCAGAGTGAGCCCTGATGCCATAGCACAAGGCACAGAGGGGATTTTTGGCCACAAAGAGGAAAAGGCAAGCAAAGAGAAAGGACCCAAATGTTTCCATTCAGCCTCTGAGTGAGCAGCAAGATGTTTGGGAGCTGGATCTGCGAAGAGGATCCAGATGGGGGGAACCGCAGCTGCTCCCTGCGAGTGGAGCCTGAATGTCTTTGGGAATGTGGGGTGGAAGGTTGGCAGGGGGCAGCCCCGGGGCTGGGCGGCTGCGGGAGCGGGGAGTGGGAGGAAGCCATCCCCACACACCCAGCGTGTGTGGATCTGGAGCTAATCAGCCTGACACAGGATGCTTGGGTGTCTGCTGGGGCCGGGCTATGAAAGAAATTGCTCTCATTAAACGTTTCCCTCCTCTGTTGCATTCGGAAGTGAAGCTGTGAGCCCAAATGTCCTCAGCTGACTCTCCTGGTCCTTCTGCCCCCTCTGAGGGGAGGAATTGACTGAGACGTGGGGACTGGTGCAGCTGAGCAGGAGCGCATGTGCCTTCACATCATCACACTGCAGGTGTCCCCAGGCCAAGTACCGCAGCTCAGGGCACCAGCTCTGGCTCTGGGCAGCTGAACAGCTCTAAAACTGGGTCCTCTCAGGTGCAATGATCCCCCTGAGGCTGTGGAGACATCCCTTCCCTTTGTTCTTCCCAGAGCAGCTCCTGTTGCAAGAGGGGCAGCTGTAGGGCTGTATGGTGGTGAGGGAAAAGGGATGGAATGGCACTGGGAATGGTGGGGAGCAGCTCTGGGCTGGGGGCAGTGGTGAAGCGCAGTTCTACTCAGCGCCTGCTCCTCTGCTGGAGGTAGAAATTGTCCCAGCTGGCTGGGAAAGTGTTGGGTACCAGGTAGAGGAGCAGCTGACTGTGGCTGTCCTGGGGCACCTTGGGGCACCCCCGCTCCCTCCCAGCAGCTGGTGGCCCTGCTGTCCCCCACCCTTGCTCCTGATGGGCACAGCAACCCTGAGAGCAGCACGAGATCCCTGTGTGGTGGGCACAGCCTGGCTGGGAAGGGCAGGCGTCTCCTGCAATTTCCCCCGCCCACAGCCCAGACCACAGCCAGTGATGCCCAGGGTGGCCTCCTCTCCCCACAAGACACATTTCATTTTCATTTCTGTGCAGCATGCAGCACTTCTGTTTGGTGTCCATTCCCAAAACCTTTAGGTACCAGGTGGGAGTTCTGCGGCTCCAGATGGTGACTTTGTGTCTCCCCCCTGCACTCCTGCTCCAGGCCGGGCTGCCCCAGGACCCCCGGCTCACACAGCCTTCCATCACTCTCACACTCAGTGACTATTTGCAACAAACTTGGTGAGGGAGAAGATTTGGGACATCCTGGGGAGAGGGCGATGTGGGGAAACAGAATTTGGCCTGTTCTTAAAGGTCTCAAAAGAAAAAAAAATCTTGCCTGTAAAAAAATTAGTAATTTTAAACCGCAGGCAAATGCTTCACATTCCTGAGCAATGCTGCCCTCTGTTTACTGCCCTTATTGTTCTCAATGAGCTGGAACCGTGGAAATGAATATTCGCTCTGACCCCATCCTTCGCCCTGAGAAAGAAAGGAAGCAAGAAAGGAGGAAAAAGAAGCAAAACTGCCGAAGGAAAACAGAGTCATTCTCCCCATGACTGAGTGAAAAAAATAACACGGGAGCGTGGAAACAGAGCTGCCAGGGCGCAGCAATTGATTTACAGCGGGATCTGAACGCCGTCACCGCTGCGGTGCGCTGGCCGTCCCCGCCGGGGAGGCTGCCGGGCTCCGCGGGCCCTCGGCGGGGCACAGCGGCGATGTTGGCCCGGGACAGCGCCGGGCACCTGGGGGTGGCTGCCAAAGGACGGGAGGATTTAAAGCGCAGCCCGGGGCTCCCTCCGCTTGGGTTATCTCCGGCCGGGAGACCACACAGGCACATGCCGGGGTGAACGCGGCGGCTCCGCAGGACAGCGGGCAGCGCTCGGGGGCCGGGGGCGCTGGCAGCGGGCTCGGCTCGCCCCGGGGCCGCTGGGGACACACAGGGAGGGGACACGCGCGGGGGTCGTGCTGAGGGACAGCCACGGGCTGCAGGAGGCGTTCACGGGGCTGCAGGGACAATGTGCATTAGGAGTGACTGCACTGGGTGCCGGAGGATCCGCTTCGTGTGCCTGAGGACTGCGGGCTGCCCGAGGCCAGGGAGCAGAGACCCTGCCCAGAAGAGGACTCCAAGCCCCATTGCCTGGGTTTCTCTCCCCTAGTCACCCACCAGGCTGGGAAGAGCAGAGATGCCAGCCCAGTTTCGGGCTCTGTGCCAAACATCCCTATGCCCATAGCAACCAGTTCCTGAGATGGGGAGGGGACAATTACTCTAAGTCCCAGGTCCCCCCAGCACCCATCATCAGCAGATCTCTCCAGAGGCAGCAGCGGATGCTGGGCTGCCCAGAGTGGGGGACCCACCTGCCCCCACCACGGGTGAAGGCAGTGGCAGCTGGCAGGGGGAAGTCCCTGTCCCTCCTGTGCTGCCTCAGTTAATCATCACGTTGGGTAATTGCACGAGTGGCCGAGGGGGCAGCCCGCGAGGATCTGACTGCAGGTGTGGGGCCGTGGACGGGCACAGAAAGCTTTTAACTGGAATAGGGTTACAGTCAGGCAGCCCAGCAATGCCAGGGATGCGAGGAATCCCCTACCTGCTTCAAAAGGACGCTTTCTTTATCGTCTAATTAAAAAAAGGCAGTGGTGGGGGGGACCGGAGTGCACCTGTGCCGGCAAACAGCCGGCCAAGAAAGGGGGGAGCAAGAGCCTGAGCAGGGAGCAGGAGCGAGGAGGGCGTGAAGGGACTGCACCAGAGGGCAGTGGCAAAAGGACAAGGATGGGGATGGGTCAGCACCTCCGGGACTCCACGGAACCTCTGCTGCCAGTCAGTTGTGCCAGGTAGCCCCTGCTTGGTTGCACTGTGGCAGTGCAGGGCACACAGCCTTTCCTTTGTGGTCAGGTTGCCCTCATCCCCATGCAGTGCCATCCCTCTGTCTGATAGGTCTAGAAAGCACCCCCATAGCTGATTTATTGGCAAAGTTTAATATTAATCTGTAGGGATTAATCCTAGCTGGGTAAGATGGTGTGAGCTCTATGCCCTGACACAGCTCCTGGGCAGTGCCCTGGACAAGTTTCACACTGCTCAGCTCTTCCTTTCCTTTTCCTCAGCTGGTCTTATTGGAGCTGTGTCAGGGAAGTTTATGTGGGGATCCGGAAAAGGTTCTTTCCCCAGAGGGTGTTGGGCACTGCCCAGGCTCCCCTGGGAATGGGCACGGCCCCGAGGCTGCCAGAGCTCCAGGAGCATTTTGACAGCACTCTCAGGGATGCCCAGGGTGGCATTGTTTGGTTTGTCCTGTGCAGGGCCAGGAGCTGGTCTGGATGATCCTGATGGACCCCTTCCCACGCAGGAGATCCTGTGATTATTAGATGGGAAGAGTGTTTTAAAACTGATGTTTCAGTCAAAATGACTCCTGCAGTGAATCAGCCTAGGCATCATCAAGGCAAAATTCCCAGTAGGAAAGAGCAAATTATTCTTAGGTTTAATGGCGGTGAACCCTGGCTTTGGGATTTGTATCTCAAAAGCTCCTGCTCTGTCTGGCTCTGCGTGGCTCCTGCTGTGTCCAGTGAAAACAGGGCTGGGGGTGCAGCATCTCCCACTCTTACTAGAGAATGCGTGGGGATGGAGCAACCCTGAACTCTCCATCCTTCCACTGATTCCAGCTGAAATTGGCTGGTGACAGTCACAGGGCTGGACACAGAGACATACCCGCACATACCAGGAGTGCAGGAACTTCGAGTGCTTTGGAAACCAAGCCAAAAAAGAAAGGAAAAAATGAAAAAGAAAAGGATGAAGCAAAGTGGAATCAAGCCGTTCGTGTGCTGTGGGAGCAGTTTGGACTAAGAGCTCAGCACGGGTTTAATGAGATCATTTCACACCTCTAATTAAATAGGTGCAACTCTCTGCAAGGAGGAGGCTTTGGGCCCCGGGACACCCCAGGGGTTTGCAGGATCGAGAAGTCAGGGATGGGGGAGAGAGGCTGTTTGCCCTGGATGCATTTGCTGGCTCTGGCTCTGGGGAGTGGAGTCATCACTGAGTGCATGCAAGTAACCCCAGAAGGGTTGCTTGTGTGTAGAGAACTGTCACATCCCACTTCCACGCCGGCATGCCACAGGGATGGACACCCCCAGATGCCCAGGGGTATGCTGGCAGCACCTTGCCAAGGCGAGGCTGGGGGAGGTTTCCCCCTGCCAAGCCTCAGTTTCCCCAGCTGTGATGTGCAGGCAGGACCCTCGAGAGGCACTGTGAGGAGCTGAAATCCAGCAGTGTGGGAGAGCTGGCTCTTCTTACAGCCTGTCCCTCCCTGGCCCCCCCCAAAACTGGGACATGGGTTTCCCAGGTGTCCCTAAAGGTTCTGCTTCCCCACCTCACAAGTGGGAATTGGGTGCCATCCTGCTGACACCTGCAGCAGTGACGGATATTTCCTGTGGTCACAGCAGCCAGCACAGAGCCCAGGATGGGCACTGGGATCTCACCCCCAGGAATGATGTCCTGCAGCAGGGCACAGCCCCAGCCTGTGCTCACCCCTTGCAGGGTTGGATCTGGATGAGGACACAGCTGGATGTTGAGGCAGCAGCATGCTGGGGGTGCCTGGGTTTGGGAAGGCTCCTGGAGCCTGCAGCAGCCCTCCCTTTGTCTCCAGAGCAGAGGGGCTTTGCTGTAGCTCCTGAGCCTGTGGCTGCTGCAGGTGAGCGTATCCACTGCTTTGCTCTGGCCCTGCTCGAGGCACAGGGGGAAGGCAGAGTCCTCTGGGGACGGGGGTGGGAGGAGAAGAACGGGATCAAGGACAGCTAAGCCTTGAGCTTCACACGCTGACTCTACAGCTTTTGGCTTCACCTCGCCTCCCCTCCCCGCCTGGCAGCTGGGATCTGCACGGACCAATGCCAGAAGAAAACAAACGCCCTTCCAGCCCGTCATGGGGGGCAGTGAGGCAGGAGGGTGGGGAGCAGAGCTTGGGGGCTGTGCTGGAGAGGAGCAGCCCTAAAGTCCCCACCATGGTGCAGGAGAGGAGCAAGTCTCTGGGTCATGAGGGAGCTAAAGCCCCCCCTTCCCACTCACTGCACCCTAATGATGTGCACACTGGGCCCCTCTTCCTCCATCCCCCTTTTGCAGGAGCAGGAGTGGCAGGAAGTGACGTTCTGCCTTGGCAGCAGCATTGTGGTGGCATTGCAGGGTGGCATTGCACAGTCCCATCCATGCTGCAGTCTCACAGGAGCTGTGGCACAGCCGGGGTGCAGCCCTGCCACAGAGCTGTGCCATGCCATCCACTTCCACCCCAGGACGCAGTGAGGGGACGAGCAGCCTCATCATCCCCCACAACACTCCCGGAGGGGGATGACCAGGCTGTGTAAGGCAGCCTGGGTTGGTGTCACCTCCAGACGCTCCCCGTGCTCTTCAGATGTCCAAGGCAGAGCTTGCAAGGACTGTCCTCACGGCGTGATGGATCTGTGCCAGTAAGAGCTGCAGGCAGCTGGACATCTGCCTTCACTGCCTCCCACCAGGCAACGTCTGGGATGTGCTTCCAGCCTGGAAGATATTTTAGTACCCAAGTCTCTTTCTGAGGCAGTGCAGCTCCTCGATTTTCAGTACATCCCCCCTGGCCAGGGGTTTGGCATGTTCCTGACCCCTGCCCCTTGTCCCCACAGAGGGAAGAGAGACAGTTCCCTGTCCCCTGCCAGCTCTCCCCTGGGACAACACACTGCTGCTGCCCTGTGCCTGGAGTGACACAGTGCCTCCACAGCCCCCACCTCACATGGGCAAACACATGGAGATCTGTCCCCAAAGCCGATGTGCCAGCTCCATCCTGGAAACACCTGCTCAGATCCTGTGAGCGTGGCACATGTGCGAGCTGGCCCCTCCAGGCCCCTCGTGAGCTGGCTGGCAGCTCCTGGCAGGCAGAGCCTGTGGCAAAGCCGACACTGCCCTTCCTAAAGCTGTCCCTTTCTGTCCCTCTCTCTCCAGAGATAAAGGAAAGTTCTGGGGAGAGGCTATGGAGCCTAGCAGCTGCTGCAGCAGTCTGAAGCTGAGTTCAAAATTTGGCTGATTTTCCACTGTGTGTGATGGTTCCTCAGCAGTTCACATGTCGCTGCTCTGCAGCGAGGCCCTGTGGCTCAGCACGATGGAGTCTGGGGTGAAAACAACAGATTTGGTTAAAACATCCCTCCTCTGAAACCTCAGCACTGGTAACAGCCTGGCATAGCCCCTCATGGTGTCACCAGCTGCTCTGCACAGCTCCTGCCCATCTCCCATGTGAGGAGTTGTGCCCTTCCCTCAGGTTATTGCTTTGGTATGCTGCACCCACGCTTGCTCTGATGATCTCAGTGTTAGCCACCATGGGCTTCCTCCACACCATCCTGCTCCTGCTGATGCCTGCATCCTGCCTGCATCCTGCCTGGACCCTGCCTGTGGCCTGGCACAATGTTCTTCCTCTCAGGCCCCTCCAATGACGCTGTGCTGGCACAGCCCCACTGCCTGGCACAGCATGGGGAGGTGCTCCCAGCTGGACATGCAGCTCCACGGTGTCCTCTGCTTGTCCAGAAGAACTGTGAGAAGCTTGAGCCCAGAGGAGAACCCAGGGATAGGGGGAGCAGGAGAAGGGAGGAGGGGGAGTTTTCCCTCCTAATTTCAATAAACTAAATGAAAGGGGTGGAAAATTGGTATTTCATGCAAAACTTGGTGAGGGTTAAACCACTTCCAGATGCTGTCTAAGAAGGTTTTGCTCCAACCTGATCTGCTGCAGATAAAGCCATAGACACTCCTGCCAGATATTTATTACAGAGCAGTGGAGTTTCCAAGCAGAGCCGTGATCCAGGTGGCATTTTGTGCCATGCTGTCCCTTGAAGGGAGCAGAGACCACTCAGACATGTCTCTCCCAAGGACAGCACTGAGCAGCCCTTGGTGCGGACAAGCTGGGGCAGGTGGCCGGGGTGGGCGCAGTCCCGTGGGGGACTGGGAAGTGGCAGATGCTAACATGAGGGACCCTTTGTCCCTAGACACCGCTCTGGCTTTACCTCCCCTTGCACCATCCCTTTTCAGCAGGACCATCCCCGGCTTTTCCCTCTGCTCCCAGTCTGACCTGCTCCAACCCCTGTAGGCTCTGCTCACCGTGGTGGCACCCAGTGGGCAGGTGGAGAAGACCTGGGAGGGCGATCAGAGGTGGCAAAGGGCTTTCCTTCCCATAACATGGGAGAGCAGGAGCTCCCTTGGTCATGGCCCTGAGTGAGGTCCAGGGCTGGCACAGCAAAACCCTGCGGCTCCCAACCCCACAGACACCTTGTGCCCACCCCAGCAACCCCATGATGGGTCTTGCCACTGCCTGTGGCTGATGCACAGGGTGATTTTAAAGTTGGGGAAACTGAGGCATAGCCAGGCCAAGCGTAGAAGATGAGCTGACTGCACTTCTGGGGCTGCTGCTCTGCTCCACGCCTGCCCATGCAGAAGAAATGAGGGTCCCACGGCCGAAGTGCAGCTCTGGCACGGCCGGCAGTGGGTCCGGCAGCAGGTCCAGCGGTGGGTGCAGCACACCTGCCCAGAGCGGGAGCATAGCCGGCATTCCTGCCCCCGGAGCCCCCTTCCTGCCCCCCCGCCGCCGCTGCGCCCCCGCTGCCTTTCGGCCTCCGCTTGTTTTCTTAGCAGGCGGGTCCCGCGCTTTCCGAGCCCAACAATTTCCTGCTCGGGCGAACGCATTCCTCTATTCCCCCATCACAGGTCCCTCCTGCCACCTCCCCACCTTGCTGCTGGATGCTGCCGCTCTCCATTGCTCGCACCACATTACCCCTCTCCCCTCCTACCCTCCTGCCTCAGTTTCCTCGGCTGGGACCCCCACGCTCCTTCTGGGAAGCAGAGCAAAGCCTGGGGACACGGGACGCTGAAGCTGGCATCCTTCTGCAGTTTTGGAGTGCTAAAAGAGGTGATGTTTGCCCCCTTTTGCCATGTCGGGGGGGCCGGACAAGCACCAGTGGGAGGGTGGTGATTTGGAGTGCAATCCAAGGGGACCCATTCCAGCCCCAGCCTCACCATCAGCTCCAAAGTACTGCTGGCAGTGCTGAGGGCAGTGGGAATGTCCCCACGCTCATCTCTGACAGCTGATCCTGGAATCCTCCCTGCCCCCCAGGAGCAGGATGTGCAGAGCAAGGCGATGCCAGGCACTCTGCTGTCACTGGGGGAACATCACACAGTTGGACTTCCCAACTCTGCAAGATGGGAAAACCAAAAAGGCAGCAGAGCAGTGGTGGGACAGTGACCTGGGATAGACAGTGACTGCCAGGGACATCCAGGGTGACACTGAGGGGATGGGAACATCACCTCAGAGTGCAGAGTCCAGGACTGATGGAGCTGCTGGGGGTAATAGTGGGGTGAAGCACTGGGCAGAACTGGGCAGAACCCAGCAGGTCCACTTTGGAGACCGACTCCGCATCACCTGGGGGACCACCGAGTATAAGGTGGTGGTCTGAGCCAGAGAGGCCCTATTGCTGGGGTTTCTGCTGCTGGCAG
>VYZP01011669.1:0-18828 GCA_013400635.1 Hypocryptadius cinnamomeus | reverse complement strand
TAAATGTCCCCACATACAGCAGGAGGGAGCACAAAGCTTTGCTCTCACTGGGGGCTGAAGGCTCTGGGCACCTGGAGAAGGTGACCCCTGAGCAGTGGCCATCTATTTTCCCCCACACTTTCCCTGCTGGTGCACCAGGCCATGACAAGGACCAAGCCCTTCTGCTGCAGGCCTGTACTGACCAGCTGGGAGAGCTGACACCTCCTCAGCAGATCCCCACTGTCCTGACCATGGGGAGCCCAGCCCAGGACCTGCAGGGCTGGGACCAGCAGAGATGGGAGAACTGTGTGTCTTACTGCAATGCTGCCTGTGCAGGGTAGTGGGGGCTATGGGCCATGAGGAGATGGACAGGTCCCAAGCGTGGACTGTGACTGTGCTCTCAACCTTTCAGCTATTACTTTTTGGTCTAGGAAAAAGAAACACGTGCAGAAAAGGCTGTAGGCAGATCCAGGCACATGCCGTGGTCTGCTGGCTAAGGTGGTGCCTGTCCCTGCTCTGAAGAGGCAGAAGATGCTCCTTCTGCCTGTGGTTACTCAGTTTCTTCAGGCATTAATAAGGGCCTGAGTGGGCTTTGGTACCCTCTGGCTAGCAGGAAGTTGGGGAGAGCAGCACCCGAAACGACCCCTCTCCAAGCAGGAGTTTTTGCCTGCCCATGGGCACTGCAGATGTGATTTGGAGCCTCTTGTGGGCAGATCCCAACAATCACTGTGCAATGCCTGCTGAGGTGACACATGCAGGCAGAGTTTGGTGATGGGAGGGTTGAATCATCTGTCCTTAACTTCTCCATCCTCCTTTTCCCACTCTCACTGGAAGGGGAGGCAGGTCTCCTCTTAACCTGGTTCGGCTCAGCAGGAAGACATTGGTCATCTTCCTGCACCAAGTGTAATCTCTGATGTGTGGGAGGCCTTCCACGAGCCCTGGAGGGCTCCTGATGGTACCTGGACGATGCTGAGGCATGAGGATAGATTCCAGCTCTCAAAACCACCATGCAGCTGGTCATAAACCCTGGGTTCCTGATACCCACCATAATGAGCAGAAAGCCAACTACAAGACCCTAGACAGCACCAGGGTTGGACTGACAGCAGAATCATAGAATCATAGAACGGTTTAAGTTGAAGGGACCCTAAAGATCATGTAGTTCCACCCCCTGCCATGGGCAGAGACACCTTTCACTAAATCAGATTGCCCAGAGCCTTGTCCAGCCCAGGCTGAATACTTCCAGGGATGGGGCAGCCACAGTTTCTCTTTCCTTATTAATTCTCATGACCGTATGAATGAGGGAGGAGGACGGTCCTGTGGTTCTGGCCATGGTGACTGCCCTGGACCAGCAGAGCCCTGGGCTGTAGGATGCTGAAGAGCAGCAGGTTAGATGAAGCCATGGGTTGGCCCTGAAGTAACAGCACTGGGATCTGAGGCCAGAGGCTGGGTCAGACACAGTTGGATCGACCTCAGCCTCTGCAGGACACCCAGCATGGAGAAGGAACTGGCCTGGCATGGCAGGTGCCACCCAGCACTGCTCTTGTTCTGAGGTGCCAGTTCTCCTTCTGAGCAGCCAATGGGGATTTTCCTCTGACCAACTCCCCATTCTGCTTTTTTACATTGTGGCTCATAATTTATACACCAGTGGTGGGCAGAAAGAATATTTAACTCCCAAGTACCTCTGTGTGGTGCTGCTGGATGTGCCAGCTCAAGTGATGGATGGGCACCACAGGGTGGGAGCGATGGACCACATCCAGAGTGCTGCAGAGGGGCACCCCCAGGAGCTGAGTGCTCGGGCAGCTGTGCCAGCTCCAGCCAGGAGGGGTGACAGCTCCAGCTGTGTTGTGGGACGTGGAGCGTGTCCGGCTCAGGATGGATGTCACCCCCTCGGCTACACCGGCTCTTGTTGACCCCTCTCCCTGCTCCCGCAGGCAGCCCTGAAGCTGGTATAAATCCCCACAGTCATTTGCACTGATGCTGGTGAGTCAGAATGACCGGTGTGACCTCCTTTCTCCAGGGAAGCAGCTCCATGGCCTCCAGCGTGCCGGTGCCCTCCCCACCTCGCTGGCAGCTGTCTGCTCAGCTGTGCTCACCAAAGGATTGAAAGTCTTTCTTTGCTTCTCCAGCAAAGCTTTGCTGCCAGAGATCCCAGATGTCTTTGCCTGCTGAAGCCCTGTTCCCAGGTCCTTGGAACCTCTTGAAGATGCCTCCTCCACTGCCTGGCTCTGCCTCATCCAGTGCAAGCAGCACAACTGGAAGCTCACCTAGCCTCTCCACAGTCCTCTGCTTGGTGAACCAGTGGTTTTCAAAGTGACAAGCTTGGTCCATTGGTGCCTCACAGTGACACCCATCGAAGTCCCAGATAAACTATCCCTTCCATTTGGTGCCATCCCAGTGGGGTGATGTGGGCAGCACAAGCAGAGCAGGACAAGGAAGAGGGGAAGGAAGCTAAGGAAGAGGGTGTTGGGTGGGATTTCAATATCTGACATGTTGACGTTTCCCAAGTAGAAGCCAGTCATTCAACATCTGGCCAAGAATATTGCGTCTTGCTTAAGAGCAACTCCAGATGTTCCCAAGACCTTTTTCTCATTATTTTATTTATTTCATTCTTTTCTTCTCTCCGCTCCCTCCTAGGCACTCTTGACTCACTAAATCAAGGGAGACAGGCTTTTAACTCTCTGGAAAGAAATAAACGACTCAATGGTGATATGAAACAAATTTTCTGGAACTATGTGAGCAGATGTGTATTGGGGGAAGGGAAAGGGGGAAGCAAGGTGGGGGAGATCAAGAGAAAGAGAGGGGTACGTCTACATGGGCATCTCTTCATCATGAGGTGCCCCAGCTGGATGCACAGCATGATGGCCAGAGGGATGTGCAGTCTTCACTACACATGTAGGACTGGTGAGGACAGGATTTGTGACTGGAGGAATAAAGGGAAATGGACCAGTTCCTGCTTCAATGGGTTGACTGGTTATCCCCTCTCTAGTGTAATTTGGTCCAGTTCTTACCACCTGGAAGTGACTCAGAGCCAAGGAGGTCAAAAGAAGGATGGGTCTGGTATGTTCATGACACTCATCTGTAGAGGTGATTTATCATCTCTGACAGGAGTGGGAGAATGAGCAGCCAAGCAGCAAGAAACCTGGGAAAAGAGAAAGTTTGGCAGGAGGAGGGGAGAGGTCAAAGGTGAGAGAGATTAATGAGAGAAGGATGAAGGAGGGCAGTGAGAATGTGAAAGGATGACCCAGATATACGGAAACGTGGTTTCTTGATCGAGCTTGCTGACTCTTGCTAATGTGCTAGTCAGGCCTGTAGCGTCAGTGCCCACCGTGTGCCACACAGGCAAGGGCTTCATGGGCCTCTGATGGCCTAGAGCTGCCACCTCTGCAATCCCTTCAGACAGAATTGCTAGTGCTGTGCTTATGTCCCATTATCTACACTATCCCCTCCTGAGCCATCACCTCCACTCCATCCTTTTGCCAGAGCTGCTTTGTCTGGATTTGAATGCTCCCAGCCTCTTGCAATCCCACCCTTCCTGTGGTAGAAGAGTGGTTTGTAGACTCTTTAGGTAAAGCCATGGGACTGAAACCATTTGCTTTCTCCTCTTCCTGCCAAGAAAAGCTCATATTGTTCCCTTCTTATTCCCCTTTAAGTTGAAGAGCCAAAATACTGGATGACCACTGCCACCAGCCTAGAGAAGGACCTGATCACAACCTGTGTATGGCCACAACAGGCCTGAAGGAGCTCACCTCAGAGAAATGTGCCATTAAGAGGCAGTGAGGATGGTAGAATGCAGCTCTACATCATTTAACCCACTTGAGAGACCTGCCACTGGCTCCAGAGCACCCAAGGAGCCAAACACCTCTGCCATCACTCAGCACAAAGCCCTTTGCAGAACACATCTCATTATTAGCAGAAAGCCAAAAATTCAGTGGGTGATGTTGATGCTTTGGCCTGGTGAGGTCCGAGCTCCCCAGCCTGGGAAGTTCCAGGTGCCTCCTTTATGGCAATGATGGAAAGGCTGCCAGCTTTCAGAGAGCTTTCACGCTCAACATCCTCTGAGATACCTGTGTCTCCAAGAGGTCTGGGGGCTGGGGATGCACACACACAACCTTGCTGAACAGTTTCTGCTGTGCTGTACACACTTGAAGCTCATGAGAAACCCTCAGAGACCTTCTGTCTGGCAGTAAGAGCCCTTCAGAACATGATAGAGGAGATCTTGAGAAACCACAAGTACTGTCCAGCTAATGGCTGCTCACATGCTTCTGCAGAGCAGTTCAGCTCATTCATGAGCAGAAATTCTGTCTGGAGCTTTGGAGCAGGAAAAGATCCCATGGGATGACAGCTCAGGGGCTGCTGAGGAGCCTGGTTTCCACACCAGCGTGTAGCATGGTCCAGTCCTGTGTTTCATCCATGCCCAGCTCCATGGTTGTCAAGAGCTGGTTAGGAAATCCCCAATCCAACTGGTTTTACCCTTTGAAAAAGTCAGTTTGCTTGAGCTGAGCCAGCTGACTGTCACTCTCCTCAGCATCTGGCCCAGTTCCCTGAAGCTGAATCCCTGCATTTGGAAAGCCCTGGGGAGGCTCCAGGTGGACTCACGTGGTCCCAGTCCTGTCTGGGCTGCAGGTGGCCTGCAGTTCCTTTGGGCTCCAGCCTGAGCCAGGGCTATGAGAGCATCCAGGTTTCCTGCCCTGGAGAAGGGTCTTGGCTCGTGGTTCCTCGCTCTGCAGAGCAAGGCCGAGAGACTGTTCTGGCTCTCAGGAGGACCTGCACTTCAAAATTTTCCAAACAAATCACTTGGATTATTTCTAGCTGACATTTTTTGGAGGGGTTTTCCTCCCGCCGGAAAGGAAAGACTTGATTTATTAATTTTTCAAAAGTTTTTCATCCAAACTTTCTGAATGCTCAAATGGGGGTGCAGAGAGGGACAATGAGTTTGGGCAGACCAGATGCACCAGCCCCGCCTGAAGCTGGCAGGCACAGGGGACTCTGTGCTGAGGCTCCTGGCTCCTCCTTGCTGTCCTCAGCTTGCAGATGAGTTCCTTAGGACCCCTTTGACTTCCCACAGCCACCCCAGTGCCCTGCAGCACCCTGGCACGCTTGGGCTGGTGATCAGGCCACCATTAGCCCTGTGCCCTCAGCCCACCAGTGGCACTGGCTAGGATGGAGACACCAGTTCATCTATGAGTAAAATTCAAATTTTTATGCTTTAGTGTCTTTTAGCTTTCCCTTTTTTGCCTTTCCCTTTGCCTGGAGGAACTGAGGGGGATTTCCAGGCTGTGGGGTACCCTGTCCCTTGGACAGGGCCCATAACCATGTCCCTGCCCTAACCACAGGGCACCATATTCCTATGCCAAGGTGCAGACTCCAGTCTGTTTCAGCGGGTCTCTCCCAGCTGGGTCAGCATCAAGGAGAAGCAGGCAGAGTGGAGTGTCTGCAGCCCCTTAGCAACTCCCACCTCCCCAAAATTCCCAACATCGCCAAGCACCATGGGGGTCAGAGAAGGGAGAGATGAGGACCTTGCTGGGAGGAGCCTTGCTGTGCCCATCTGTCCCCCGTCCTGGGCTGGGTGGCAGAGGCGTGCTTGCACTGGTGATGGGGACAGCTTGGGTGGTCCCTAAACATCCCCCACTCTCCCATCATCCTCCCACTGCCCGGTTGTGGAGTGGTTCCCACCTCTTGCCCTGATACTGCCATCACTGGTGGGAGGTGGAGGCACCTGAAAGGCTTCACCACAGCTTTTTTTTGGGGACCTGATGGCGACACCTCTTTCACTGGCTGCTCTCTCCTCTACCAGCTCCTGCCTGTGCCCCTGCCAGCAGCTCCTGGAGCTCCAGGTGCTCTTCCCAGCAGTGGAGAGCAGTGTTTTAGGCTGACCACCCTCTCCTGCTCCAGGGAGTCATAAAACAGTTTGAGTTGGAAGAAGCCTTAAAGGGTGTCCCTTTCCAACCCCTGCCATGGACAGGGATACTTTCCACAGGACTAGGCTGGTCACAGACTGATCCAGTCTGGCCTTGGACAGTGGCTATGGGAAGCAGGACTTCATCCCCACCCCACACCATGGAGTCTCTGAAGTCCTCACTCCCACCATCGAGGCCATGCAGTGGGAGAGGTGGTGACAGTGTGCTTCCCAGGAACAGGAGCCATCTGGGTTGGGGGACAAGGGAAACAAAGCCCTGAGACACCTGCATCCCTAGGAATCACACTCTTTACAGGGAACAGGACGGATCTCTCCTCTCCAGAGAGGCTCTGAAATTCAGATGGAAAAAAAATATATTTTCCAACCATTATATTTAGTGAAAAGAGCTGTTCATCCACTTAAAATATAGGTGACAAGTACAAAAGGTATTTGTCATTCTAGAGCAGGCCAAATCTTCAGGAGATCCAAGATATATGGTACGCACCCATGGCCCAGCTTCAATCTGCTCTTACACTGTAAATTCCAATTACATCATGCTGCCTTGTTTAAATACCGTGAAACCTGGCTCATGCCCTAAGTATGTTTTTTATATTGCCACATCCATTTGAAATAGATGGGCAATGTGTTTTACAGCACATGTGCAAATATCTCCATATTTTTCCATCTGGGGGTTTATGGGGTCTTTCAGAAAATTAATAATGAGGCTCGGAGGAAATGTTCGACTTGGAGGCAGTAGCGGAGATTTATGGCCATCCCACTGGATGCCAGGGAAAAGTCTGAAAGCACCCGGAGCAGACGAAGGCCCCACGATTTCACCAGGCGTTCCCTGAGAGCTAATTTTGCATAACAGTCAGGACAAGGAATTTCCCCCTACAGCCAGCAGGTTGACAGGAAGGGATTGCTCAGGGAGTGAGGAGCAAGGCGTGGGGATGGGGATGGAGGTGGAGGTGGAGACCAGCATCCTGGGGGCTGCTGCCAGTGGCTCAGATTTGGGCAGGGCACGGGAATGACTGAGCCTTGCTGCTGTGGGGACAGCACTGCCCGGCCACTCCAAGGGCCCGCTTTGGCCACCCTGCCTCACTCCCAGCTCCAGGTGCCATCTGGTTTTGCTGGAAAAGGGACAGTCTGTATGTGTGTGCTGGCCAAAGCCACCTCATTTCTGGCTCAAGAGGCCAGCTAGAGCCTGTTGTGGATGACGGATCCTGATGTTCCTGATGGATGAGCTGCCCCAGCTGCCCCAGCACGGGGAGCACCCAGGGCTCCCAGGACAGTGACCTGAGCAGAGCCAGCCCTGTCCCGCGGCCATGGGGATCACAGCATGGGTGGCCAGCAGGGCTGGGAAGGGACACTCAAGAGTCACCACATACCAAAAGCCACAAATGGCCCTGAGGTCGGGTTAGTGACCCATAGCACAGTCCTGGAGCTTTAAACATTGGAGATTACTTGCTCCCACTGTCATCTGTCTGGCAGGACACAGGCAGGGGACAGGAGGGGACAGACAGGATGCAGCACCTGGCTTCAACCACTGCTGCTGCAGAAGTCTCTGTGGGGATGTCAGTGCCAGGAAGAGACCCAACCCAGGCACCTTTAGACTCCTCGAATATTCTGAGATGGGTTTGCTCTGCCCATCTTCATCTCCTCACTCCCGGTGCTGTGAACAGGACCATGATCTCCACTGTGGCCAACCCAGGGGTCAGCTGGTGAATGTGTGTGCCTGGGCTGGCTGCTGCCTGTTCTGAGACAGGGAATCCTCCAGGATCAGCCATCTTCTGGGAGTGCCACCTCTCCCTGCTCCTGCACAGCTGATGGTTTCCCATCGTGTGGGTGTGCGGGAGGGAAGCAGTGTGTGGTGTTTATTTTGACAGCGGAGAGGCTGATTCTCCAAGATTCTGGGGAAGAGCATCTTGTCCAAGATGAAAACATTGTCTGTTTATTGAGTCTCACAGTGGCTGTGTAAACAGAGGATCAGCTTTGATGGATGCTGAGGGTCTGATCCTGCCCCATGCAGAGAAATCATTGATTTCTGCACAAGGATGCTGAGCCCAAGGCACGGGGGTACCAGCATGGCTCTGATGGCAGCCACACCCCTGGGTGGATGTTCTCTTTGTGCCATGACTCCCGTGCCACTGGCAACAACACTGCAGCGATGCCTCAGGGCCAGCTGGGGGCACGTGCAGGGCCGGGGCTGCAGCAGGGCGCTGCTGGGGTCCCCTCTTCCCTCCTGCCTCATCCTCTCCGTTGCCACTGAGGTGGGAAAAGCCCGGCAGGAGGGAGCTGACGGGTTTCTCCAGATGGTGCCCTGCTGACCCCAGCTGTTCCCCGTCTTCAGCTCTTCCTTAGGAAAACACGGCTCGGGCCAGCCCATCGATTAATGGTTTCCGCATGTTCCCCCCACACAGCCGAGGGGGGAAGCTGTCTCCCTGCTCCTCAGGCCCTGCTGAACCGAGCCCCCTGCCTCCCTATGCCCCCAGACCCCACACAGGTGCTGCATATCCTGTGCACACGGGGAGCATGTGTTTAACCAGTGAATTGTGCCCTTGTAATGATGAACAAGGAGATAGGTTGGATGAAGGACTACATGAACAAATGAATGAATGACATGGTCATAAGTGGGAAAAGTGTGCCCTGCCCTGGTCCTACAGCCCCTCTGGAAGGAGCCTGAGTGAGTGAAAGAGCCCTAGTTGAGACTGAGAGGACAGGAGGAGGGTTGGGAATTGCAGAGGCTGTGCTTTGCTTAGGAAGCAAAATTTAGGATGTTAACGAGACTTGTGAGGGTTGTAAAGTGCCAAGTAAAACACCAGGCTTGGGTGAGGGGTGATGGACAGAATGCTGCAGTACCAAGGGCATGGGACAGAGGATGTGGCACTGGCTGGATGGACAAGATGTGGTTGGTTGGACAGGTCACCACACCTGGGCAGTGGCAGCAGGCTACAGTTGCCTCGTACCATGTCCACAGGTGGCAAAGTATGCTTGTCCATATTATTAACCACAGAAGCCTGAAGAGCATGGGCTGGCAGAGCCACCATCACTGCTGTCTGACAGCTGAAGCCATTACTGAGATCCACTTGGATCTGCATGGTAACATGGACAGAAGTTGTTCTGTGTACCAGAGAGCATCAGGAGAACAAGGAGAGCAAGACCAGGTCAGACTATGACAGGGGTCACTCTAAGTAGGTCTTGCCCCTTCTTAGAGGCTCAGCTCCTCACCAGGAAGAATATTCCCACACCCCAGCATTGAGCTGTGCCCTGTTGGCCAAGCAAAATGCTCTTTGCTTGATCCTGTTTCACCTAAGGAACGTGTTTTCCTGTCTGATGCAGTCAATTTTATTTATGTGGACTTCGGTTACCAAGAGCAAAATGATGGAAAATACTCTACACATGCATCCATTTGTCTGTCCACTCAGGCTGGGGTTCAGCTGTTCAAACTCCTGTGATCTCTCATGAGTGGAGCTGGCTGGACAACACAGAAAAAGAGCACCGAGTTTTCTGTAGTATTCTCACATTTTGTGTCTTTCCTTGGCCAAATTCCGGGTTTTCACGAAAGATGTCCACTGGTGTTTTGAAATGAGAAAAATTTCAACCAGCTGCAAAATTCAGTCCCAAAGCAGGGGGGAAATTGCAAACTCGGCCTCTCTTTCCGCTGCCTTTGTGTCTCAAATGCTTTGCCCCAGCTGAATACTGGGAAAAGACCTGTTAAATAAAAAAACATGGATGGAAATGTGCATTTTGGTCCTTCCCATATGGGCCGGCATCCGCTGCCTGCAGCAGCCGGTCCCAGCACGGGGCTTCTCGGCACAGTGAGCTCGGCCAGCTGCTGCACGGGGCGGGGGATCCGTGCTCGAGGAATTGGGAGTGCACCAGAGCACACCAAAGGCTTTTCAGATGCTTTGCTGAATTAAAACTTTTTCCCTTGAAGAGCTATTTTGGAAAACATATGGCTTTGTAGTGCCAAGCAGAGCTTGCACTGCAGTCTCTCTCCCTCTTGCCCTTGCAAAGCCCACAGCTGTTGGCTGCAGCCACCAGGACTGTGTGACATACGCTGCTACCACCTGAGCCCCCTGCCCTGTGTCACCCACGGCCTCTGGCCGCTCCCAGTGGTGTAAAGCACTCCACACCACCAAAGAGGTGGACAGGGCTGGGTGGGTGCTGGTGGATGTGGAACTGCCCCTGGATTTGCAGCCCTCCACTAAATGATGCCTGTGCTGGTGTGTGCTCCAAGCCCTGCCCGATCTATAGGGCAGGATGAACAGCACCTCTGAGCAAATCCATGGTGCCTCCTCCACTGCCCTTGGTGTCCTGGCACCAGCTCAGGGTGATCCAGCTACAGTGTCCCAGGTGCAGCCAAACCCATGTGCAGTCACCAGTTCCCAGCTGATCATGCCAGGCAGAGGGAGAGGAATAAGGAAGGTGAATTCTTGCTTTGGACATGGAGGTGACATAAGCAAGAGAAGTCAGGAAAAGTCCTTCAGGGATCAGATTCAGTGAAGAGTGTCTTCCTCAGTCTAGACTCAGTGCAGAGTGGCTTCCTCCAGTCCTTCAACCAGGATTTTAGGACATTCCCCAGCCAAAGGGAGAGAGGAAGAGAGGGAGAGAGGGAGAGAAGGAGAGAGGGAGAGAAGGAGAGAGCTCCTCTCCTCAACACAGACCATGGGGTGGTGGTTCTGCTCTGGCATCTCTGATCTGTCCCAGCAGGACATTGAGATGCCATCTGGGAGCCATCCTTCCTCAACAGTCCCAGATGGCAGAGGTGAAAGAAGAGGGAAGAGCTGCTGGGAGGATAAATGGAGAACTCCAATCACCAAATTCCTCAAAGAGTTTTAGGTGCCCCACTTCAGTGGAGTAGAAATCAGGTCCCAAAGGAAACCCTGGAGTTCTCTGCCTGAGAAGGCTGTGCCCAGTGTTTTTGGGGAACACAGACACATTGCGCCTCTCCTTGCTTGGAGAAACCACATGCTGCTGAAGCCCTGCCCTGAGAAGTATCCATGCCCGTGGAACAGTGGTGCTGCCCGGCTCTTTCTGGGCTGTAGCTGCTGAGAAGAGGGGTCAGAGAACCCCCACACCCCATGGAGTGATGTTGAGGGATGATCCTGATGAAAGTCCTGTCCTTGCACACCCAAAGGGTGTTCTACCACTGACCTCTGTGTGAGGACTCCTGCATCTGTCCAGAGAAGCTGTGGCTGCCCCATCCCTGGCAGTGTCCAAGGCCAGGTTGGATGGGGCTTGGAACAACCTGGTCTAGTGGAAGGGGTCCCTGCCCATGGCAGGGCTTGGAAGAAGGTGATCTTTCAGGTCCTTTCCAACCCAAACCATTCTGGGTGCGTGGGGTTGGAGTGAGCCTGAGCCAAGGGCAAGTCTGGTGAAAGCAGTCATGGGAGGAAGAGGGGAACTGGGTGCCCCAACTACATCAAGAGCCATCTCATTGCAGAGGTCAATAGTCTGTGACAATCCAACAAGAAGAGCCAGAGATGGGAGGGTCCCCTCAGCTCAGAGAGAGGAGGGAAGAGGGTCTGTGTTGGGAGTGGGATAATATCAGCTCATCCAAGCCCAAGTGGTCCAACCTACCCATTACCCCTCAGCTTCTAGCCTCCCCACACCTCTGCCCGTGCTCTTTGTAGGCACCCATGGGACCTGAACAATGGCACTGCAGGCCCTCCACAGCTCTGAAATGTCACTTCCAGCATCTCCAGCAGCTTCACCAATGCACTTGCATGTCCACAAAGACATCCCCGGGGCCTAGATCCTCACTCCCCAAATTCCCTTGTCCTGAAACCCAACAGGGTTTCACTAGTCTCTTCAGCTGGAAGCTCCAGCACCACCCTGGGATGCTGAAGCCCAGAAGCACCACCCTGGAATGGGGAGTCCACACAAGCTGCCGTGGGCTAGAAAGGGTAAAGTTTCATGGAAGACCGTTAGGCTACAACCCCTCACTGGGCCATTCAACAAGCAAGGCAAGGTTTGTGTGGAAAGGAATATCTATTGTCAGAGCACCTATTACTTCTATTTGTATTTATTAAGCCAAGACTGCTACAATCTCAACATGGGAAGATACTGGTGTCTGTTTAACCAGAGACTAATACATGGTGAAGAAGATACAAAAGCCTAGAGGTGGATCAATGAAAACTCTTCTCTCTTCCTGTCACCTGCCTTGTGCATCTCCTTGGACAACCTTGGCCACAGCAATTCTTCCCAGGAAAGCACATAGTCTGGTCAGCTCTGAAGATGCACACCAAGGCAGATGGTCACTTGGTGTCATCTCAACAGAAACAGGTGGAATTATGTCAGTTGGTACCAGAGAATACAGGCACACAGACCTGGATGGATGGATGGATGATTACACACAATGGCTCCGGTCAACCCGGCCAGTCCAGCTCAGGTTCAGATAGAGCAGGTGGACATGGGAGGGGAAAATGGTGTGTCCAGGTCCTTCTCACTGAGCTGTCTGGACTAGGCACCAGGACAGTGGCAACCAGGGGTTGCCATATCTGTCCCTTTCTTCCTGGTGGACACAGTCATGCCTGGTAGTGGCCACCAGCACACTGCCAGGGCCTGGCTTCTCCCTGTGGCACTACAGCACTGCACAGGTCCTGCCCCAGCCAGCAGCACTGGTCCATGTGAGCCCAAGGTCACCGGAGAATCAGGCCTCGTAAAAGTTCATTTGTCCTTCTTGGTGGAGGTCCTGGGGCTGGACACTCTGCAGCACTGGACAGTTTCCACTCAGCCTGCTCGCACATCGGAATGAGGGACAGAAGACTCTGACCTCCTGTTCCTCCTGGGCAAGGAGAAAGGCAGAGAGAGGTCTGGCAGCAGCACATTTTCAGAGTGAGGAAGAATAATACCCTGGATGCTGGAGAAGGGAGAGCTGTTAGCTGAGATGTCAGCACTGGGCAGAAGACAACTGTGTTAAAGGGAATACAAAAGCCTTGAAAGTGAGCTCCAGAATGCCCAGAGCAGGACACCAATCCCCTTCAAGCTCCTTCAGGTGACAGGCACCCACAGGACCTCACTCCACTTTGCTCCTCATTAAAGGTTTGTCATTACTGCATTATTTTTAATACACACTTAGAGAAAAGGACTGACACACACACCCACCCATGCACACGCACACAACAGGAAACCATTGCCAAAATATACACTATAGACAAAGAGTCCATTCACACTATGTATATGTACAGAGTCTGTGGGCGCAGTCTGGCAGCGCCCAGCTGGGCTGGGGCTGGGCATGGGGGACAGGGTGGGTGCAAACCCCTCAGGGCTTCACACACTTGCCCTTCTTCTCCCGCCGCTGCAGTTTCCGAAGGCGGCGCGTCCAGGCGTCCCGCCACTGGATGACCAGGCTGTTCTTGTCGGCCATCAGTCCGGGCCGGTCAGTGGAGTTTTCACTGATCCCCATGACCAAGTACTTCTTGCTGATCTGGATCTTGGGGCACTTGCAGGACAGGTCTTTCAGGTGGATCCACAAAAAGTTGTCACCGCGCTTGACCCGCTCGTCACGGCACTTGTAGACAGAGAGGATGTTGATGGTGAACTTGGCCCAGTTGGCCACTGTCTCCATCTCAAGGATGTTCACCTGGACCACTGAGGGTAAAAAGGGAGAGGCACAGTGATGGGGGATGCTTTGCTTTGCTCCCCAAAGGAAGGCTGGGGACAGGAACTGCCCTTCCCCAGCAGCCCCTCCTGCCTCATCCATTGCAACTTTGGGAGGGCTGATATGGGGACCTCTCTCCATATGGAGTGTCCCCCAACTCCTGGATGCTTTCATCTGCCCCACCCACAGCCAGCCCTCATCTGCCTCTGGGCAAAAGCCCAGGGTAGCTCAGGGAGGTTGGAGGTCCTTACCATAGTCCTTCTTGCAGTACTTCTTCATGTTAATCTTGTAGTTGCCCTTGGCTGGTTTGCAGTAGGAGTCACAGTCTGCGGCAGAAGAACAGTGGGTTGAGAACTGAGGGGCTTGAGGCACGTGGGGACTCATCCCACCACAGGGGAAGAGGGAGTGGGGTGGAGGGGACAGCAGCAAGACCCAGACTGGCAGAAGGTGGTGGGTACTTGACTCCTCTTGAGCCAGGGCCTCAGCACTGCTGGGGACAGGGGTCTGTTGAGTCCAGCTGCTTCCCTGGCACCTCACAGGGGCTGGGGGCTCAAAGACCAGCACGAATGATTGACACCACATCAGCTGGGAAGAGGAACCAAGTGGCATTGAGCAGACTCTGTCACTTGTGGTGATGGTGTCCTGCAGGATAAGTCAGCACAGGGGTAGTGGAGGAAGCCTAGGGACTCCTTCCAGACACAGAAAGGGAGGGATGGGAGGAGCGCAGGTGAGGTGATAGTGGCCTCCATGGAGGGCTGGCAGGGGCCAAGGAGAGTCAACAGAACAGCTGTGACCCTGCAGTCCTGGGGGATGTGGGAAAAGAGGATTTGGCACCAGTCCCACAGTCAGCCGCATAGGGGGTACATCCAAAGGCAAGTGTGACACCAGACCAAGGGGGTCATGAACCTCAGAGTGATTCAGCTCTCAGGGGCCAGAGTGGTGGGAAGCACCCTCAGGGGGCAGACCTTCCAGGGACCTGTGCCTTGTAAGTTCCCACAAGTGGGGAAGGGGACTCAGGTTGTGGGAAGGAGACAGGTGAGGGAAGTGCCTCTGCTCTACCACATCACTGCTGTTGCCCAGGCATCCCCTGCTCAGGCTGCTCCAGAGGGGCTGGGGAGGCCACCAGGCTGTCCTCCACCACCCTGCTGTCCCCCAAGGCTCCTGTCCTCCAGAAAGCTTTTTTCTGCGCATTTCTAAAGCCCCCAGATTTGCATCTCAAGCAGAGAGAGGGCAGGGAATGCCTCTTTCCTTCTCCCCAAAGCCTTTGATCCCAACAATTGCCCGAAGCAGCCCTGCTCTCCCTCTTTCTTTACCCTGCCATCTTCCTTTGAACATCTCAATTTGTCTCTTTCCAAATGGCATGTTTTTTTTCTGAGCCCATCTTTCTTCTTTTCTCTGTCTTTTGCAGGTTCTCCCTCTGGTTTGGCCCCGTGTCCCAGGACAGAGCCAGCAGCCTCTAAAGTTGTCTTTGTTTGCGGGTTGCCACAGTGATCACTGGGGATGGAGGCAAAACTCTGGGGGAAGACGGGAATAACAGAACCCTGTGCCAAGGGGAGGAGGAGAAATGAGGAAAGAAAGAAGCCCAAGAGCACAAACTCACCCTGGGCTCTGCTGTTCTCCTCTCTGCCCAGCTCCTTTTTATCTGGGCCTTCATGCCACCTGTTCCAAATTTGTCAGTGATAGAAGCAGTGCAGCGTGAAGCTAATTCTTGGCAGAGGGGGATGAGCTCTGATTCTCAGTTCAGCCCTCCCATGCTGCCAGACTGCCCCTCTGCCTGGGCTGGCAGAGCTGCCTTGGCCCCACTGCCTCCCCTGAAACAGCCGAGGTGGCTACAGAGGGGGCTCAGGGCCTCTCCATATGGGGGGTGGCTGCAGAGTGTGCTGGAGTGCTTGGCGCTGGCACCGAAGGCGCCCTCACCCACTGCATCCCTGGGATGTGCTACAGCCTCAGCCTGCTGTGCTCTCTGGGATACACTACAGTCCCAGAGCCCACAGCAGCCCTGGAGACAGGCCACAGCCTAGCCCGACACACCGCTCTGCCCTCTCCTGCTCCATGCAAGGGACTCCAGGGAGAGCCTCCCACCTTATTTTGGGGAGCGCCTGTCAGGACAGCAGCCCCTTTCCTCCCCAGGCAAAGGGGCACAGAAACCATCCTGCCCCTGGCAGCAGTTGCCACAGGCCTGCCCATGGCACGGCGGGGAGGAGGGTGGCATGGCCTGGGGGCTCGGCTGGAGCGTGGGGTGATGGGGGCTGGGCTGGTGGAGTGTGGGGTGATGTGTGGTGGGAGGAGGCTGTGGGGCAGCCTCAGCCAACCTGCCACCCCTTCCCTTGGCAATGGGGATGAAAGAAAAGCAGAAAGAAATCCTGTAACTGCCTTGGGCTCCTGCTCATGATTAACAACATAACACTGTGATTCAAAGGAGCCAGAAAATGGTGTTGGGAATTAACAATTTAGGATTAGTTTAGGGATTTTTTAAACCACGGCTTTGTGCTGTGGAGGAACATGCCTCTAATGTAGAATCAATTCCTGCTCCACTTATCTAAGAAACTTGGGAAGACAAAGTCAAAATAACTGGAAACATTTCCGTTCCTTGGCCCTGAGCACATGGCCTCCTCCATCACGGGGTGTGGGGCAGACACGGCTGCTGTGGCTGGAAAGTGGCAAAGGATGTCAGGGCAGAAGGATTCTGCCTGCACCTCCCCAGACTGCCTCTCCCTGGGCATCCTGTCCTGTTCCTGCAGGGTTTTGCCATGGGAGGGCTCTGCTTGGGAGCCACACAACACAGCTGTGGAGCATGGTTCCATCCTCCCTGGGATGCTGTGTGCCTGATGGGGCTGCTCCCACAGACAGGCCCTCAGAGCCCATAGCTTTACACATTCCACAGGGCAGTTGGGAGAAGAGCTGCTTTAGCTGCCTTTCTGCTGTGTCTGTGCAGCTGGATTGGGCAGCCAAGCCCCACAGAAGGGCTGGGGGTCAGCAGAGACCTGACACAGCCCATGGCATGAAAGTGCACCCACAAACCCTGAAATGCTTTGCATCTCCAGGATATGCTACAGCCCCGTCCCTGGCACTGATGCATTTCTGGGACAAGTTACAGAGCAATCTCTGAGACTGAGACATCACTGGGATGTGTTACAGCCCCATCCCTGACACTGCTGCATCCCTGGGGTTCACTACAGCCCTGTCCCAGGCACAAATGTGTCCTTGGGACATGTTACAGCCCCAGCTCTAACACTGCTGCATCCCTGGGAGATGCTACAGGTGCAGAGTGGGAGAAGGCAGCTGAGAACCAGAGCCACTGGGCTGGTGTGGGCATTCCCCATCCCTGTGGGGGATGAGAGGTGTGTGTGAGAGGTGGCAGGTTTGCACATCTGGTTTACTTCTCCTCTCCTTGAAAAAAAGGAATATTTTGTTTTAAGAGAGATGTAACTTAATCAGGTGCTATGGCTGCAAATCTTTTACTGCTTACTTTGAATTCCCTTAAATCCCTGTTTTGCACTCCACGAGTTTTGTTAATTCTGCTAATGGGGAACGTGGATTTTATTTTTTTTTTCCACTAAGTGGAAAATATTTTAAGATAATAATAATAAAAATTATGAGAAGTGGACCCAGGACATTTCATCACCAAGCCAGTCAGTTGCTCAGGCACAGACATCAAAGCTGGACCTCAAAGGCTTTGGAAGATTGGAAAGGCAGGAAAAAGCTGGGAAAAGTGATGCAGAAGATGGCCATGTCAGTGAAAAGTCTGGACACACCCAGACTGAACCCCAGCATGCAGGAGGATGGGGAGAGGGCGGGAAGCCCAGCACCTGAGCATGGCAGCCCTGAACAATGCCCCCCTGTTCCTGCAGCCAGCACCTGCTGCCAGAGGCAGGGTGGGAGGTGGGGAAATGGGGGGGAGAAGGGGCTTGGAGGCTGCCTGAGGTGCTGAGGGCCCCTTGGGGAGTGCCCTGCTCAGGGACAGCTGGGGGCTCCTGGGGCAGAGGGGCATCAGGGAGCAGGCAGGGTGTGGGTAGAACTGGCAGCCCTGCTTGCAGGACAAGCACACCAGGTGCAGGTAACCCTGGCAGCACAGCCAGGGCAGCATCACCCCCCACCTCTGATCCCCGCAGCGAAGGGAGCAGCAGGACCCCCACTGGGTCCCCTGATCCTCCAGTGGCACTGACTCTGGGCAGAGGCAGCTACATTGCATTAAGGATTTTTGAGCTAGAGGCCAGAAATCTTAAACCAACAAACCCACAGATAAACTGGAGGCAGTTTGAGGCAGACCCGCTCTGCTAAAACAGAGCAAACAACCCAGCTCTCTGCCAGTGCTGTTTATTTTTGTGCAGCTGAACAGCTCAGACATCATTGTGAGACCGTTCCTATTTATAAAGCACTGGAGGGGAGTCACCTTGATTAACTGCTCCACACTGCACTCTCTGTTGGCAATAAAACCGGCCAAATCTCTCATTCCATCCCCCCATTTTTTTCCTTTTCCCAAAGCCTGATGTTCTCAGCTCTCTCCTCACAGCCAGCAGGGTGGGCAGGGCAGGCAGGAGCAGAGGTGGTGGTGGTTTGCCCTGTCCCATGCCACTTCCCCCAGCAGCGGTACCATCACTTCAGCTCAGCATCTTCCCATTGGGCAGGATGTGGACTCCAGGTCTCATGGCTCCCCCTCTGCCACAGTGAGGAGTGAAACCTCTGCCAGATCCAGGCAGGGCTGCTCCTCACTGTCCTGAAAACACCCTCTCTTTTCCAGAGCCTCTAGGGGCAGGGCTGTGAGGGCTCAGCAGTGCCCATAGGTGCTGGGTGGGGTGCCAGGCTGTGCAGAGCTCCCAAGATCCACTACTCCTTGGGGTCCACATGTGCTAAACCAGCACTGCTCTGCAAGGAGCTACAGGTTCCTCCTCGTGCATCTCCCCTCTCCATCCCCATCCACACACTTTACTCCTGCCAGAGGAACACAGAATCATTAAGGTTGGAAAAGGCCTCCAAGACCATCAAGTCCAGCCTTGAACCAAATACCACCATGCCCACTAAACCACATTGCAAAGGGACACATCTACTTGCTTTTTGAACGCTTTCAGGGATGGTGACTCCACCACTGCCCTGGGCAGCCTGGTTCACTGCCTGACAACCCTTGCAAGGAAAAAATTTTCCCTGATGTCCAACCTGAATCCCCCCTGGCACAACTTGAGGCTGTTTCCTCTTGTTCTATGACTTGTTCCCTGGGAGCAGAGCCTGACCTCCCCCTGGCTGCCCCCTCCTGTCAGAGAGTGTAGAGACAGAAGCGGTCCCCCCGAGCCTCCTTTCTCCAACCTGTGCCCCTCCATTTCCTTCAGCTATTCCTCATCAGACTTGTGCT
>VYZP01011668.1:0-13869 GCA_013400635.1 Hypocryptadius cinnamomeus | reverse complement strand
CTTTTAACTCTGTCTAGCCTCTGTTCTAGGTCAACCTTCATAAGGCCTCAGTTGTGGCACCCCAGATGGGACAGAACCCACAATCCTTGGCTCAGGAAGGCAAAGCCTTGTCCATTAGTGGTGATAACTGCTCAAAAAAGTTTGTAAAAAGGAAAATGTTCAGGGAACGATAGCAGGAGTGAGTGCACCTGGAAGAGCAGCGGGAGCTGGGGGTGTGATGGTGATCTCTGAGATCAGGCGTGCTCAGGGAAGGAGCGAACACCTCACTGTCTAATCCAGGAATGGGCAGCATTGTGTGACTGGCAGGGCCCAGGCAGAGCAACACGAGTTGTGGGTTGTGTCCTGGAGATGCCCTGGATCCAAAGTGATCAGCTGGACACAGCATCTCTGGAACCACCAGAGAGAAATGGCAGAGGATTTGCCAGGGGCTGGACAGCAAGATCTGCCAACTCCGAGCTGAGGAGAAGCTGTGTGTCCTAAAGAGTTTATGTGGAGTACAAGTGGGGGACTGTCAAGCCTCCCTTCTCCTGCTCATCTCTCCGTGAACCCCATCCTGGTGTCGCAGGGATGTGCACTGCCTTATTTCCCCAGCCGCTCACCAAACGCCTCATAAAGTGCTTTTGTTCTCACGGAGAGCTCATTTGATGAGAAATTATGTGGGAAGGGCTCTTCGAGGAGAAATTATATGAGAAGGGCTCTCTGTCTCAGCGAGGCGGTGTTATCTGCTGAGTTTGTGCCTTTTTTCCTTCATGTTCCCCATTTTCCCCTCACGCCCAGGCTAAAGGGAGACAGTCAGAAACATGGCGGCGAAGCGGTGCCGCTGTGAGGCGGGAACTACATTCCCCAGCATGCAACGCATTCAGCGATAACGCGGCGCGCCTGCTAGGGATACTGGGAAATGTAGTCCTCCCCCCGCTCTGGCGCGCATCCCTCCCTCTCCGGTTTCCTCGCGTTTCTATTGGTCCAGAGCGACGCCAAGCAACCGCCGTGGGCGGGGCCTGGCTGCGGCGCCGCCGTTCCTACTGGCCGGAGCGCGCGCGGTGGGAGGGGAGGTTTGAAAAAAAACAACCCGCCCCCCGCGGGGCTCCGCGCGCTGATTGGCTGAGCCGCGGTTTGGCGCCAGCTTCGGAGCGGGCGACGGGTACCGGTTGGGGTCAAAACGCTGCGGCGGCAGCGCTGACGGCAGGGACGGGACGGCTGCGCTGGATTCCCGTTCCCACTCCGATGGATCCCACCCCGAGCACTTCCCACCACCGCCGCCGCCTCCTGCTTCTCTCGCCGGCGTCCCCCGCCTCGCCCGCCGTGGTTAAGGCGCTCTTTCAGGATGAGCTCTCGCCTGTCTCGGACCTCCGCATCACCATGGAGCAGCTGGGGCGCGGGTGAGTCTGGGCCCGGGCACTCTCCTTTTTCTCCCCTCTGTCGTCACCCCCCCGAAAAAGCGAGGTTTGGACGCCTCAGCCCCCGCTTCTTCCTCCCGCACCAAGAGAGATCCTTTCTCCTTTCCTCCATCCCTACGAGCCCTCCATCCCGGGCACTTTGTACCCCCTCCCGGGCACTTTGTCCCCTCTCCAAAACCTTTTCTTCCCCCTCCCGGACCCGAGGCGAGGCCTAGGGAGGCTCCCCCATATATAAAAACCCCAAGGCCTCCAGGAGTCTTTTTTCCTTCCGTTCCATCCACCCCCGTAATTCCCTCCCGCGCAGTGAAGCCGTATGGAATTCCCGCCCTCCACCCCCAAAAAACCCCAAACCCCTGGGTTGTCTTTATGCCCCTCTGAAGCCCCAAAGCCCCGGGCATGTCCTTTAACACCCCCCCGGCCCTCCGGCATGTCTCTGCTCCCTCCTCGCCACTGCCAGCTCTCCGGAGCTCATTTCCTTCCCTGTCCCCTCCCTTCCACAAGGAAGGCCTCGGGGTGCTCCTCTGCCCTCAGCCCCCAAAACACAGCGAGGCCTCGTGGATCCCTCCTTTTCCTTTCCCCCCACCCCCCAGTGGAGGCCTCGGGGGTCTCTTTATAGCCTTCTCCCCCCGGCAGTGAGGCACTGAGGGCTCACCCTGCCTGCTCTCCTTCAGCCCCCCTCCCCACACCTACAGCCCAGGCCCGCAGCACCCCTTCTCCCAGCCCTTCCCCCAAAAACGGGGCCTCCCGGAGCTGTTTCTTCTCCCCACGCCCACCCACGAGGCCTCAGTTTTAGCCCTCCCACCCTGCAAGCCTCCATGTGTCCCTTGGGTCCCCCACCCCTTTGCTGGTTCTCTCCTCCTGCCCCCATCCCACATGGCTGCACGCTCTGGGACACCTTTCCCCTGCCCTGGTTCTGCTCTGGGCATCCCCCTCCCTCCTGAGCCCTTCCCTCTCTCCCTCAAATCCCTTTGTGTCCCTTGCGTGTCCTCCTGCCTGCCCTGTTCCATGCCAGCCCTGTTCCTGCTCCCTGCTCTGTCCCCCCGGTGCTGCAGCCTGTGCTCTGCAGCTGCTCCTGTTCCCCGAACTGCAGCCACAGCTGCTCCATTTTGCTGCTCTCTGAACTCCTCTAATCCCATTATTCCCACAGTTCCTCCCTTGTGTGGCTCCTGTTTTGTCCTGGCCCACTCAGGTCTCAATGACCCTCCTGGCCTTTATTTGCTGATTTTCTGTCATTCTCATTTCTGCCACCACCTGCTTTAGGGTCCTTCCTTCCTTCAGATTCCTGGGATTCCTGCAGACCATTGGCAGTGCCCCCCTTGGAAGTTATTCAGCCCTTTGATTTTGTAGCCCTGGCTACTTTTTTTTTAATTATTTTTTTTAATTAACCACGTGCTGGAGCCTCACTCAAGTAGCTTTTCCCTTATATATGTGGGGCTCCATATGATTTTCTTCTCTCAGCACTGAGGTTGAGCAGATAAAACAAAATTTGGGAGGTAACTATTTACCAAAATGGGTTTGAATTAGAAATTTGGCAATTTTCTCTATGCAAAACCTGAATTAAAGGAGTGGCTGCCAAAGAGAGGATTGCAGTTCCAGGAAGGATAACTGGGCTCTGGTAGAAATCCAGGTGATGCCCACCTGTGCTGTACCTACCTGCAGTGTTGTGTTTCTTGCTTTTAAAGCAAATCCCAAATTTTCCTTTCCAGGCAGTGTGAAAACCTGGACCAAGACGTGGGAACCAAAACCGGATTGCACAGATCAGCCTCTTCAGAGTCCACAGACTCGGGTAGGGCTGCCTCAATTAACAAATACTGGTTAGGAATTGGAAAGCAATGCACTTCTACATGGCACCTGGGGCTTGGAGAGAGAACTGGCCCTTGGAAGGAGGGAGGCAGGTGGAAAATCTCCCAGGAAACCTCTGCAGCTCATGGTTTGGGCTGTGGATTTTTATTTTTTTTTATTTTGCTTTAATTGTCCTGGAGACTGAGCAGTAGGGAGGGAAAACAAGTCCTCATGATTTTCTCTCTTTGAACCCAAACTGTGCCAGTGAGTGGCTCTGTCCTGTGTTCTCCTGTTACCAAGAGCTGGTTGATGATCTGAAGCCCCTCAGTTCTGGTACTTCCTGGGTTGGATTTCCTGTTTTTCACACGAGATGTTTTATCACTGAAAATGAAATAAGCTCTCACCCCATAACTTGCAGATTCCCTCTGGTGCTTCATTGCTCCAGCTGAGGGAAATCACTGTTTCCACCTGGATTTATGCCCCATTTTCAGGGCACTTTCAGACTAAAAAAGAACTTTGTGAAGTGCTAAAGCACCAGTACAGCTCACAGACCATGGAGCAGGACAGAGCAGCCAGCCTTGCTAAAGCCTCGCTTTCTGTGGCTCCTCAGGGATCCGTGCTGGAGTGACTCTGGATGTGTCTGAAATGCTGTGGGGCTGTAAAGCTGTGCTTGCTTTGTGCTTCTGAAGTGCTTCCTGTTAATTCCAGGACATTCAGAAGGGCCTTTTGACTGCTTGTTTTTGGGCATGAGCCCAAAATTTCTTCGTAGGTGTAACTAAAAACATGGCTTAAAAAAAAACCCCTAAAGGATTAAATTGTTTATTAAGGTGTGTGGTGGATAAATAGTATTCCATGCTGAGTGCCAGCACTCTGTTCCATGTGACAGCCCAGGCAGGGCCTGGGGGGCTTTTTTAAATTCTCCCTGTTTTTCCCCAAGCACTGGCACTTGGTGATCCACAGCCAAACCCCACGGTGGGGAGTGCCTGTAACTCCTTTTTATTTTCATTCTGCACCGAGGTCAGGCTGCAGGTGGGACTTTCCACATGAATTTCCTGGGTCTTTCTGTGGAAATCTGTAGCAGTGTGTGGTACTCCCTGGGTATAAATCAGTGGGAAATCTGTGTCTCCTCTGCAGGCTTGGCTTTGGATTCTCCTGGCCCTGCGACCTCACACGACACCGTGGAGGACACGTGAGTGCCCCTGTGTGAAACCTGGCATCATTTTAACAAATGTGGGCTGCTGAGGCCTGGGGAGGGTTTTCCTCTGCTGGCACACGTGCACTGGGGCTTCCCTGCTGCACCTCTCCATGTGCTCCACAGCTGGAATGCTGGGAATGGCCCTGCCCCTGCCCAGGGCACTGGAGTGCTGCCTCTGAGCAGGGTGTTGTGCCAGCCACATGGCACTGGCACCTGCCTGCAGCCTGGGGCTGCACCAAGGTCTGTCTAAATGGCATCTTTTAACATTTGGTTTAAGTCTCTGCCTTAAGAACCACAGAGCCATTTAATTTGGGAAAGACCTCTAAGACCTTCAAGTCCAACCTTTGATCTTTTGCTTTTAGGTTTGAGAAAGCAATCAAATCCAGCAGGCTGAAGTAAGTATAATTCTATTTTAAATTCTTCCTCATTGTCTCTTTTAGATTGTGGAATTGGGGGGTGATTTCTATTCATGTCACTGCTTTTTAAAGCAAAATGTTGAAATAATTTTGGTTCTTTTTCATTATAGCCTTCGAATACCTTTCAGAAGAATCCATTCCCTGCCAGTAAGTGAGAGTGGGATTGATGTTTTATACATGTTAAAGGATTTAGCATGGTTTTAGTTGAATACTTGTTAATTTTCTGGCTTCAATGCCAGCTGCTGGGGTGCTTAATGTCAGAACTGCAGTTTGTAAATTCCCAATCTCCCTTAATTTAGTGTGAAATTTCCGTGGTGTGGCTCCATCACTGCTGCACTGAAACATTTTGGTCCCTGTAGCAAGATGTCAGCAGAGAACTCCTGCACAGGCTGTGCAAAATCTGTAATCAGAGGCTTTCCAGTCTTTATTAACCCCTTCAGTGCTTGCAATGTGCTTGTGCAAGGACTGATGCACAGTCCTGAACTGTCCCTTCTGTGTTGTAGCAAAGCCTGCTGGGCTCCAGCCCTGCTCTGAAGAGAAACCACTCTGACTCTCTGGACACTGATGCTTTCCAGCCTTTGGAACAGGATGAAAATAAGGAAAATGTGAGTGCTCTTTCCTGATGCCTGTGGGAGGGGAGGGACAGCTGGATCAGCACTTCCCTGCACAGGGAATGTGATGGGAAAGGCTTCAGTTACTCCCTGCCAGGCTGTTCTTCAGCCACAACCACCTTTAGCTCAGTTGTTCTGAAGGGAACTTGCAGCTCTGATTCGAGCTGTTGGCATGTTAATAAAAATTGGGAAGACTCTGCCCAGTTCTGCCTTGGTGCCACTGACCCGGACTCCTTCCTGGCTGTGGCAGAGGAAAATCTGTTCCCCCTGCTTGCTCTGGACAGGAGCTGCCTCCAGAAGGGGTTTGGGGAGGTCACCCCCTGGCTGTCCCCACTGCTGCCATGGGGAGCCCTGGTTCCTCTTGGATTCAGTGTCCTGGGTCTGCCCTGGCTGCTGGGAATCCTGTGGGGAATGAGGTGTCAGGACACAGCCTTGGCTGCCTCCAAGAATGATTTATTTATTCTGCAGAGAATTGACTGACAGGAATAGAAGAGCCCTGAAGCCTGTAGGTGATGCCAAGAGCATAAATGCTGGATTATGTTAGATGAAACACTGCTGTAACATCTTTAATTTGAAAACATTCACCTTCAGCCTATTCCTGTTGGCAGCAGGGAGCTTAGATCCAAAATGTCAGGCAGTTTAACAAAATGGAAAAGATAAAAGGATCCAAGCAGCTGAACACAGTTTGCAATTTTGGTAAAATGATCATTTTGCTGTTTTTTATTTCAGGAATCATTTGAGTTCAAGAAGCCAACCAAACCAGCCTCTCGTGGCTTCCTCCGTGATGGAAGGGGTGTTCCTGGAGCAAGGCAGAATTCATCTCCAGCTCAGGTACTTGGTTCTTTCCAACCAATTCTCACCTAATTATCCGGGATCAAAATAACCAAATCAAGGTTCTAAAGTGGTGATGTCAGTCAGGTGCCAGGTTGAAAAACTTATTTATCTGGCAGATAAGAGACTTCTTCTCAGCTTTGGCTCATGAGAAATTTGAAACATTGTTCTGGGAAAGGTGAGTCAGCACAGAGCTGGGGTTCTGCTCAGTAAGTGAAGGGAGTGTGGACATTGATTTGCATTGAAATGATCAGTGAAGTTGATACTGAATGTTCAGGCAGATGCATTTGGAACAACAAACCAAACTCTGTAAATGCAGCTGGATTTTGTGTCCAGATGTGGCATCCAGGAGGAGAATTTACCGTATTCATACCCTGTTGTTAAGAAAAAGCAACTGAAAAATCATTGCACAGAAACAGCTGGGGGGCCAAGCCTTGTCTCAGCTCCCTGGATCCAGCAGCCCTTCCAGAATCCTGCTGATCCCTGCCTGTGCTGCAGCTCAGGGCTGGGGACAACCACGGTGCTCCCTGGAGTGCAGAGAGCCCTGGCAGCCCCTCCTTGGCTGCAGCATCCTGCAGGGAGCAGAGGGAATGCTGTTAAAACTCCCTCTGTCTCCTCTCAGCTGCCCATGGGGGAAACAGCTTCTGGGGACCAGGAGAACTCCAGGGCAGCCTTCCTGCAGCAGCATTCCCTGCCCTCCTCGGAGAGTGAGGATGATGATGGCTTCATGGAGCTGCTGGATGACCAGGACTTGAAGGTGTGTGCAGAGGGGACGGGGTGGAGATCCCCAAATCAGCTCTGCCTGCTGTGTCTGGTGTGCTCTGGCTGCAGTCAGGGTGCTCAGACTGCACTGTGCTGGGTTTTTGGGAATCACAGAAGCCCAGACTGCTCTGGGTTGGAAGGGACCTTAAAGCCTGTTCAGTTCCAATCCCCTTCACATGGGCAGGGACCTCTCCCACAAGGAGATTAATTAGTTCTCATCATCTTTTCTAACTCACACTGGGGTGTCTTTATCTTATCTTAGGAAATGCTCTTTCCTGGTGCAGCCAGTGGGATTTGTTTGGGGTCTGAACAAGTGAATTATTTTTAGTTTGAGAACTGAGTGAATTATTTGAACAGTTGGCATTTTTCTTTAGAAACTTGCTGAAAAAGTCAGAGGTGGTGATTGCTTTGAGCCACTTAGATACAAAACTGTTTCCAAGGGAATCTGAAATGCTTAAAGCCCCGGAGGCTCATCTGTGTTAATCACTCAATGAATTGATAAACTCCCCTTCTCCAACGTGGCTCCGCTCAGTTCCATTATTTCCTTAAGAATTGCACTGATGATGGAGTTAAATCCCTGAAGCTGCTCTGGCAGCTGAGTGCAGCTGGAATGTTCACCTGAGCCAGGCAGGAGCTGTACCTGCAGTGTGTCCCGTGGTGAGGGGATGAGCAGCAGCTTCCCTCTCTTGCAGAACGACGAGGAGATGCCCTCGGACGTGTCCAGTCTCTGGACGGCGCCGCTGGTCATGAGGAGAGCGGACGGTCGGGTGAGCGTCCCCACGAGGGACAGGGACTGTGTCATCCCACTGTCTCCTGCATCCCTAAGAACAGAACAAGCCCTGGCATGACCCCCTGCAGAATTCTCTTATCTCTGGAGGAGTTCACCTGGCAGACTTTGTCAGTGTGCAACAATTGGTGTTTGTAGGAATAGAATTTCTTCTTGCACTTCATAAATGTGAGAAGATCTTGACTTCCCTTATCAGAATCTTGGCATATGTGGAATTCACTCTGCAGGGACTCACCTGGAATGCTGTAACCTGATGCTTTGATAACAGGCTGGGAAAGGAGCTCCAGCAGAAAGCTCCTTAATCTGCTGATAAATTGGCTGCTAATTGATGTAGAGCATTTTGCTGGCTCTTTATCTTGCTTATCGTGCCCCAAGCTCCCCCAGTAACAAGTGTTACTGGAAATGCAAAGCCTGGATAATTCAGATTAACAGCCCCCTGTTGCTCTGTAGTGGTGGTGCCTTAAATGTGGCCGAGTCTGGAATAATCTGAAAGCCTGAGTTGTGTTTATTTTCTTTTATAAACCTTTGCTGGACAACTCAACTCTTCTCCCTCGTAGGCCAAGCGGTGCCGGCTGTTTGGCTCTTCGTCCATGTCAAGCATTGCAGGAAGAACCACCCAGAAAAGGATGGAGAGATCCCAGGAGGAGAATTCTCCAGGGAAAAGCAAGAAGAGGAAAAGCCTGCCCGGAACTTCCGAGGACTCCACGGTTGGTGGCTCAGGATCCAGTTTGTGACACAGAATTGATGAGGGGAGATGCAGAGTTGGGGTCTGGTTGCTGAAGGTTGGTGGGAGCTTTTCCAGGTGGATTGTTGGGGCAGCAATTCCACAGTCCTGAACCTGAGCTTTGCCCTGAGCAGGGAAGCTGAGGGGGCAGTTCAGGGCTTGGGAGTGCACTCCAAGCTGTCAGCTATGGGAAACAGGGAATGGGACGTGTCTGCCCTCATGGATCTCTGACCTGTGTCCTGCAGAGCCTGAAGCTGGTGAGGACCCAGCCCTCCACAGCAGAGATTGAGAGCATTTTGGACAGTGACCAGAGAGACCTTATTGGGGACTTCTCCAAGGTAATTCCAGAGATTCCATGGCCAAGTGTTGAATGAAGTGTTTTAAGGGCCTCTCTTGGTGGGCATGTCTCAAACCAGCCCAGAAAAACACTTCCCTTTAGAGAGGCTCTTCTGTTCCCTCATAAACCTGCCTTGCTTCTTTGGACTTGATCTTGGAGGTCTTGTCCAACCTTAACAATTCTTTGGTCTTCAAAACAACCAGGAGAGGCTGTTGGTGAGAGGGGATGTCCCAGGTTGGACACAAATTGATCCATTTGTGGTTAAAGCCCTATAAAAAAATCCTCTAGTGTAGGAGCCAAAACTAAAATTCTGTGCCTGATTTTAGCATTCTTAGGAGCTTTAACTCCTGCAGAGGTTGTGGCCAGCAGAGTATCTGTTAGAGAGTGAACTGCTGGATGCTGTGCTGTCACCCACATGACTCACAGCTGGAGTTTTCTCAATCCTGTCTCTTCCAGAGTTATTTATTTGACACTGTCGATGGGAAACATCAAGATTTAAAATACATCGACTCCGAAATGGTGAGTGCTCCAAGGGAGCCAGAAAAATTCTTTAGTGGGGGTTGGGGAACAACACAAAAATGGCTTGAAACAACTGAACTCTGTTTTTTGTGGTCTTTTTTCCCAGATTGTGTCTGTGCTGACTGGGAAGTTTGAGAGCTTCATCAAGCAGTGTGTGATAATTGACTGTAGATACCCCTATGAGTATGAAGGGGGGCACATCAAGGTATGCTGGCCCCATAAGAGCAGTGCAGGTGGTCTGAAGCTGCAGCCTGGGGTCACTGAGATCCCTGTGGGGTTGATTTTTATCCAAGGCCCTGTGGATATGTTATTCCTGAGGGGCCTCTCTGGGATCCTGTCGTGCTCACCCACTGCCTGGGTTTGGACACTGAGCCCACATGTGGGCCATGGAGTGGCTGCTCCCTCAAAAGAGGGGACATTCTGCTCTCTGTGAGCAGAGGAGGGGCCTGTGGCCCTCAGGGTGACAGAGGTTCCAGAGGAGGATGTGACACTCAGAGTGTCCAGCATCCTCATATCTCAGGAGGCTAAAATTGGAATGCTAAACTTCATTTCAATGACAGACTTCAAAGGAAAAATGGCTGTGTAAAACATAACCAGGAACAGGTCACCCAGACACCTTGTGGTGTTACAGCCGCTTTCAGTGCCTAGAGGGGCTCCAGCAGAGCTGGAGAGGGACTTGGGACAAGGCATGGAGGGACAGGACACAGGGAATGGCTTCCACTGCCAGAGGCCAGGGATGGATGGGATATTAGAAGGAATTCCTGGCTGAGGAATCACACAGAGCCAGTTCCAGACTGTCCATGGTGCCCTGGTGGGGTTTGGAGCTGTGCTGGGAGAGGGTTCCAGACTGTCCATGGTGCCCTGGTGGGGTTTGGAGCTGTGCTGGGAGAGGGTTCCAGACTGTCCATGGTGCCCTGGTGGGGTTTGGAGCTGTGCTGGGAGAGGGTTCCAGAGCTCCTCCAGCAAACCCAGATGAGGAATTGGTTCCCAAGGGCGTGGGATGAGTTTGTGGCTGTTCCCCTCCACTCAGTGCTTGGACTCTGCCCTTGCAGGGTGCCATAAACCTCCACATGGAAGAGGAGGTGCAGAATTTCCTGCTCAAGAAGCCGATCCCGCCGTCGGAGGACAAGCGCGTCATCGTGGTGTTCCACTGCGAGTTCTCCTCGGAGCGGGGCCCTCGCATGTGAGCTCCTCTCCCTGGGCCACGAGTTCCCACAGCACCGGGAGGGGCTGGGCTGGCTCCACTTGCTGTGCACGGGGTTGTCGTCACCTCTGGCAGGGTTTGGCACAGCCTGGGGGGTGAGGAGCCGTGCTGGGCCTGGGCTGGAGCGCTGGAATGTTCAGAGGGGAAAGGAAAAGCCTCTGAACTGTGGGGCTCCTCAGGCTCTCCCTGACCGGCAGCTCCAGCTCCTCCATCGAGGGATGGGGGTTTGGATGCAGCTTTGGGAGTTACTGGGTGAATGTGGGATTTAACACGGGATTTTCCCCGCTGCAGGTGCCGGTTTGTGAGGGAGCAGGACAGGCTGAGCAATGAGTACCCCAACCTGCACTACCCAGAGCTCTACGTGCTCAAGGGGGGCTACAAGGATTTCTTCTCGAGGTGCCAGGTGAGTAATGTGGATTCCTCATCCCTGGAAGTGTCTGAGGCCGGGTGGGAAGGGGCTTGGAGCAATCTGGGATAGTGGAAGGTGTCCCTGCCCATGGCAGGGTGTGGAACAAGACCTTTTAGGTCCCTCCAACGCAAACCTTTCTATGGTTTCTATCACACTTAGATAAATAATATTAATTTCTTCCTACTCAAACTTCTCCTTGGGGCAGAGTGGTTTAGCTGGGGGGGCTTTTCCTCCTCTCTCTCTTTCATTGGGGTGTTCCCAGAGCAGCTCAGCCTATTCTGTGTCTTGGAGCTGTCTTCCTGCCATAGCTGAAGGGCTTTTCCATTTGTCTCAAGTAAAATGGAAGTGGTTTCTGCCCCTTTAGAACAAGCTGTCACACAGAGAAAGGATTTCAGCCTGCTCAGAGCAGGGGAGAAGACAAGGCTTGACAGTAATTGCTGGATAATAAATGGAAACCTGAGGTCTTGTACAGTCCTAAACCTAAAATTGGAAACCTGAGCTTGGAGTTTGCAGCCTCTAATTGAGACAAGGAAACTGAAACCCACCGCCCTGCTCTTCCCAGCATTTCAGGGCTGGGATTTCTCCTGTCCTTGGCTCCTGCTCCTGCACCTGCAGCACTTCCATGGTCCCAGTGCTCCTGGGATCTGTCCTGCTGCTGTGACACAAACAGGCCTCAGCTCCTCAGGCCCCCAACACTTCCAGTCATCCCCTGGGAGGTGGGAGATAGCTGGCCTGTCCATGGCCAGCTGGATGGGGCTGTCAGCTCCTTCCCTGTGGGATGTTGGCTCTCCCAGCACTGCAGTTGATGGCAGCCGGTGCTGCCCGGGTTTTGGCTCTCCCTGCCATCTGCTGCCTCCCCTGGGCTGAGGGACACCCGGGGTTTGGGGAGTCCCCGTGGACCTTGGGTTGTCCTGAGGAGAGGGCACCGAGGCCTCAAGGTGGCAGCACGGGACAGCCAAGGGCAGCTCCCTGGGAGCCGGGAGCTGTCCCGAGGCACACGGATCATGGAATGCTCGGGGCTGGAGGGGACCCGCAGTGATCATTGGTCCCTAAATCCACGACCTTGCCGTGATCAGCCACCCTGCTCCGANGCTCGGTGTCAGCACTGCCAGAGAATTGTAGTGCCTGTTAATTTTTTAAATGCTTAATTTTATTTAAATACAGTCAAATGAAGCCAATACCGCTGCGGTTGGATTATCTGGATTGTACTTAAACCTTGTTTCTGCTCCAGGGCGACCTGCTGGGGGGGATTGGGGGGTCATTGTTTTTCTCAGCTGCAGTTTTGGTTCTGTGTAGCATTGTGAGAAGGAAAATGGGAACTACCCCGTGATGGCTCAGGATTCCCACCTGGGCCAGCGCTGTGGGAAGCCTTGGGAGCCCATCTAAGGGAAACTGTTTATTGTTCATAAACATCATGTTCACCTCGTTCACTCCAGGGTGTTTCATTTCACCGTCTGTCTGTGTTGGTTCTGGAGGAGTTGGTGTTCTGGTGGAGGGAGAGGTTTTGGGAGCTGAGGGGGTTCAGCAGTTGGGTGATCCCAGGGTTCTCAGCGGTGTCACTGCTGCCTCTGAGCCTTTGAGTTGTTCTTATCCTGAAACGTTGCCAGAGCAGATCCTGGCTGTGAGGGATCCCAGAAGCTGCTCTGACTCTGGCACCGTTTCCCTGGGGGTGGCTGTGGCCACTTCTCCATCTGCCAGGAAAGGCAGGAGGTGGAATTTATCTGTAGGGGAAGCAGAACTTCCTCAGCTATGTTGGACCCCCCCAGCTGAGGAAGTTCTGCAGCCCCAAACTGCTTTGCTGCTGGTTTTGGGGTCACATCAGCCCCAACTCTTAAATCCATCTTCCTCACACCAACTTCCAGGTGAAGACTGGTGCTCCTGGGAAGCTCCACGTGCCTGGGAACTTCCTGGTTCACTCTGTTGTATCCATATCAAAAAATACTGAAATGGGGGTGCCTTATATGGAATTTTAACTTGCTTTTTTTTGAAACCTATTTCTTAAAACCTGCTGTTAATCCTTTTGCACCCAAGAGGATTAAACTTGGAATTCTTTCTTGTTAAAAAAAAAAAAGAATTTGCTGTTTTCCCTCAAAGCTGAATCCCTTGAAGGGGGAGATGATGAAATGTTAAATCAGAAGTGATGGTTACAATTTTCTCCCATTGCCTTGGGCAGGGCTGAACTCTGGGAAGGGGATGTGGGGTGCTGGAGAGTCAGGAAAGGTCAAGGGGAGTGACCCAAACTGCCCTTTGGTCCAGCCCAGGGGTGAAGCACCAGCGCAGCACCACGAGGGCTGGGCAGGATCTCTCAGTCCCACTCTGCCATCCAGCAGTTGCTCCATGGGAATGTTTTAACTCCTCCTCCTGTCCAGAAAAAGCAGATGGACACTGGCCTGGGTCAGCACGCTCCTTTCCAAGGTCACTCAGCTGCAGCACAGCCAAGGCAGCAGTGCCTGGTTCACAGCTGCACTTCCCCTGACTCTGCTCCTTGTCCCACCCTCCTGGTGCTCAGGGTGTGGGGTGAGTGGTGTGGCTGTGTCCCAGCAGTGCTGGGGAGGAGCCCGGTGCAGGGATTGGGAATGGCTGAAACCCAGAGGGCTGCAGAGGAGACGCCCCTGTCCCTGTCCCTGTCCCAGCCCACCCCCATCTGTGTGCTGGGAGCCCTGGGGAGGGCGAGGGATCTAAACAGGATCCAAACTCAAAACTAAGAGATTGCTGTGCGCACAGGGAAAAAAGTCCTAAAAACCTGAGTTACTGCCTGCGCCTCTCCTTGCAGCAGGACACGGATGAGCTGCTTGCTCATGGTCCCAGAACCCCAGGCTGCTGCTGGGTGCTTTTTGTGTCTTTGCTTTGCTTCCAGGATGAACTTCCAGAGCAGCTGTGGCTGCCCCTGGATCC
>VYZP01011666.1:0-32384 GCA_013400635.1 Hypocryptadius cinnamomeus | reverse complement strand
AAGTGAGGAAGTAAGGGGAAGAAGAGACAATGCTAATTGCATTAGCCAGTCAGAACGTTATATAGTTCATTACTGGAAATGAGAATTAAAACACCGGCTAACTGCTTTTCTCCACTGGTACTGAAAATATACTACACCTGCTTCTGCTGATTTGCCCAACTTGTTAATTATCCAGAAAAATCTGGGTCAGTATTTTATGACCAAATTAGTTACCAGCTAAAGATTACAACTGGCTTGCCAACAGGAAATTAGGAACTGTCATATTAAGTGGGGGCAAAAATAAAAATATGATACTTGTAGGTTATTTTGGGCATTTGTTTTTAGAAAACTCTTTGAAAGAACACTGCATTAAATCTCTTTTAATTTTTCTCCAAGAGTTTAAAATGCCTGTCAACGTTTCAGAACTGTCAAGAGAGTTTACCAATCAGTTCAGAGAAGATCCTGCTGCTTTGCATGAGCACTGACAGGCACAATATGTACCTGTAACCACACCAGCACCTCACCAGCACTGCTCTGTCTGCTCTTGAGTGGGAAACACAGAAACAAAACTTCTGCAAGCACAGTCCTCACTCTCTTTTACCTACTTCACTGCAAATATGTGTGCAAGCGTGCACATTTTTGAGCATTCATGTCCATTTCATCATCAGCAAAAAAAAAAACCCAAAAAAACAAGCAAATAAACAAACAAACAAAAAAAATCCCCAAAAACCAAAAGCAAAAGTGTCAGAGCCACAGAGAGCTACATTCTGACAGACACACAGCTCCCAGCTCTTGGGTTAGTCAGATATTGTTTGCTTATTCAGCACTCCACCCCCTGGGCCACCCTTCAGATGCTGTCTTTGCCTGCCCTTACTGCTCATAGGACTCCTCTGTTTTCCCTGATCACATAAACAGTCTTTCCTGAATTAATTAATCAATCCTTTCTCCATCTGATAACCCTTTTTATTTTCCAGTTTCATAATTTCCTTTATCAAACACCCATTTTTTTTTGTCCCATCCATAACAGATGGGGAAAGGCAGGAGATGAGAGGGGTGTGTGAAGGGAATTCTGTGAATTATATGCCCACAAATACCTGGCAAACCTGCTTCTTATTTAAATTAGAAAAGAGGAAAAACAATATAAACCACTACAATTATATCTACAAATCTTTTTGATGTTTCCTAAATGTGCTAAGCTCCCTTGGAAAATAAAAAGAGAACCTGCAAAAATTGCTAATACATTTTAAGAGGCTTCCAAAACAGCTCTCATTAATTCAGCAGTCTATGTTTGTGTTCCTTTTCCAGTTTAGACTGTTTTCTCTCTGAGAATATGACAGAAAATTATATAGCATAGTATCTTTAATACTAGTACTCCTCCTTTATCTGCAAAGCAAAGATCAAATAAATAGCCCTCAGAATAAGCCCAATTAAAAACAGAAAGTGGTACATTAGATCTTTAGCTAGAATAAATACACAAGTAAAAATAAAACCTTTTGTAAACCTTATTTTAGAAAAATACCATAAAACCCCAGAACATGACCCACAAAATTCCATCCCTCCAGAAAGACACATATTTATGTACAAAAAGAATGACAAATTAGAGTACTTTTCTATTAAAAAAATAAAGAAAATAAAGTTTCAATTACATTCTAGATAAATCCAAAATTTCATAAAACAGCCATTCTTAGGAAAGGGGATATGGTTATATTTTTCCCCTCAAAACAAATGGAAATATTACAGACTGCTAATCAGCAATGGCTCTGTTCAAGATGTAAAGTGAACAGTGAGACTGCCAGTCACCAAGGTCTTTTTTATTGATGTAACACATTTCCAGCCATATGAAATAAATTTTTCTTCTAAAAAATTTCAGTCTTTCCTTTCTATGTTGTCTACCACCTGACGCTCTTTCATTTTACACACCAAAAATATTGGGCCTTAAATATTGTCAAATTAATTGCTCCTGCTATGCATTCATTTTTATGGATATAAAGAACTTGCAACACAGTGGAGATCCAGAATCAGGAGCTGGTAGATACTCCAGAAGTCATGACATATTCCAAAGGGAATCACTATGAATATTTTTCATTAGTGAATATGAGACTGAATCTGCTTTAGCTCAGTCTCCTATGTGTTGCCTAGAAGGCTGTGAAAGTTTTTCTGATGTCAGGGAACAACAAAACATCTAAACAAAAATTATATTGCAGCAGTTATTAATTTCAGAAAGGAAAGCTGTGTAAAAGTGAGGAAGTTTGTTAAAAGGAAAGTTTATTAAAAGGAGAAGTGAAAAAGACAACAATTTTAAGGCTGTCAGAAAATCTATTTATTTAGGTACCATCATCATAGAGGTTTAAGGGAAAAATGGAGATTCATCAGAGTCTAACATCCACAGAAATTTCTGCAATGGTCAAACACAGCAAAATAGGAAAGAATGTACATAAACTATAATTGTTAATAGAATTATTTCAAATTCCTCTCAAACAAAATAATTTTAAATAGCCTTCAAGACCTATACATGAGAAGTGTAAAAAGTGTAAGTTAAGAAATATTAGGCTGGAGCAAGAGACTTAAAACAACTATTTGCACCAAAATGCGAAAGGAAGGAGCTGAAGAAGTTGCCCTGGAGGAACTTTTCTTATGAGGGACACCTCAGAGGATTTGTTTGATACTGAAGAGCCAATCAAAGAGATAATGGGAAAAATCATGAAATGAGCAACAGGAAATTGTCCTGAACAGGCAGAACTCACCCAAGAGGTTCTAAAGTAATACAAGCATGAGTTTCACATATTTTGGGTGTTAACATAAATCAGACCAGACAACAAAGAAATGGAAGGTAACAAAGGTGAAGCAAATTCTCCATAAAATGTTCCAGGAGATTTGAAGGAACTAAAGAGCAGTAAATCTACAACAGACATGTTGGTGGAAATATAATAAAGAGTAGAAGTGGAAGACAAGCAGGTAAATAAGGTGTAGTGGACAACAATCCAGGCATTTTTGCAGATCAAGTCAAGACTCACAAATCTATTAGTTTTTTGAAAGAGTCAACGAATGTGCTGCTAGAAGTAATCCAGCTGATATATACTCTACATCTGAACTCCTAACAACCTCCTGGCAAAGGCTCTGTTTTACAGGTGTTTCTAAAGAGGAGAACATTAACCAGTGGGGAGTAGGTATCCATGTATCTACATTTCAGAGACTGGGAAGGACATAAATTAGTGGCCAGTTTTCCCAATGTACAAGAGTTAAGTGTGGAATCTTATAACAACAAAAGAAGAAAACCACAAACACAAAAAACTAAACAAAAAAACCCAAACAATAAGAAAAAAAAAAACAGGGAGAAAAAGAAATAAGTGATAGCAAAGAATTGCATGTGTCCCACAATATGGATTGACAGCACAATAAACTTCTTGATAAAATTTAATTTGATAAATTCAAAGTGATGCAAATAGTAGATACAAAGAGTGAAAAAAAATCCTTATTATGTCTACCCTGTGATGGATGTTAATTTACCGATAACCTGTCAGGAAAGAGATCTTCAAGTCATTACACATCTTGCTATGGCAGTTCTACAAAAATGTCAGCTCTGCTTAGCAGCGGCTAAAAAGACAAATAGAAATGAGGAATTATCTGGAGAGCATTAGGAGCTAAGTAGAGAGAGCCTTATTGTTATTAAAGAAATCCATGACTTTCATGTAATTGTGGTCACTCCATCTCAAGAAGGATACAGCAGAACTAAACATGATGTAGGAAGGATTATCAGAGATCAAAAATTATTTGCATTCGAAAAAAATTAAATGGACTAGCTTGCATGGAAATGGCTCAGAGGGAATACCATAGGCACATGAAAGTATGAATGATATGCAAAAAGGGAATTGGAAACTATCACTCAATGAGGAAGCGACGAGTATCCCATGGAATTTTCAGCTGCAAATTTTAAACAAACCCAGGTTAGCACTTTTTTTTTAATGCAATATATAATTAAACTGTGAAATTCATCACTAAAATATATTGAAAAATGAAATGGCATTGAAAAGCTGTTAGGAAAATTCATGACAAGCAATTACTAAAAGGTATCAAACAAAAAGATGCACTCACAATACTGAGCTGCTCTGCAGATTGCCAGAAGCTGAGAGGGAAAAAGTGGGGAATTATCACTTGCACTTCCTCTGTCCTTAGAGGCATCTCTGCCAGAAGATCCTCCCTCTTCTTCATGTGGATAATGCCAAAACCTGGAAGGAATGGAGAAGATGGCAGAAAAGTCAGACTTCACACAGCCACTGTTTCACTGACATATTTGCTTCCTGGAGCCATGACTGTCCGCCAGAAGAGCAATTTACAAGAAAATGGAAATGTTATCTTAGGTACGTCATAAAAAGCCAAGGACTAGTACCTGCCCATTAAACTTCATTCCTTATCTTTGCTTGTGTTGGCAAGTTACTGATGTAGTAATTAGGGATAATACTGTCACATTATGACCTAAGTGTGTATTCATGAAAGTGTATGGAAGACAAAGCATGAAGAAAATAAATCAGTCATAATCCAAAGTTACCATATTATTTTCAGATTCTGTGCTGTAAGACTATTCTAGTGATTCTGGAATTCTGAAAATTTCAGTTTCCTGAAAGCATTACAAGCAGAAAAAATTGGTACAAATATTTTCTCATCTACTCAGTTATAAAATTCACAGGTGAAGCAAGCTTGGATAAAATGTGGGAGAGGAAAGAAGATGGTAACAATAGAACTATTTTATTTAATATCATTTTACTTAAACATTCTTAAAGTAATCTAGGATTCAAGCCACAGTCTTTAAAATGGAATCAAAACTCATTCTCTCCTCTTCCTTCATTAATTCCTATAAAAATGATAAATATAAACATAAATCCTCATCAAATGTGTAAAGCCTTTTCTTCTATCCCTCAGGTAGACTCTATGTTCTTCACTGACTGGAATGGTCAATGTTATACATATATCAATATGCATTAATTATCTTCAAAGAAGTCTCCTCTATTTAAAAGAGGAAGTCAAACTTTGAGGTTTGTTCCATGAGGCACTGAACTATTAGTTTTGTCAGCTACAGCTGATGTGTCAAAAAATAATTCTATTCAAATGAAAAGTCAGCCAAGATTCATATTAGGCTTGGGCAGACAATTATAAATCATAGCAGGAATTCAGGCTAACAAAGAACACTATTTCTTTATTCTCTTCTGGATGATAAGTCATTTGTATAAAACAAAGACTAAGTAGAAAGTCTGTAAAAAACTAAATAGAGAAAAAATATCAGGACTATCTAGTGCTGAAAACTCATATTTTCTCGACACTATGCAACCCAGTAAACATCCTTGCTCAGCAGGCTGAAAACTATGGGAAAGTTTCTGGTTTTAAAAGCAAACATGAAATTTTACAATTTGTATCCATGCACCAAAACACAGTGGGTATTTTATTTTATATCTGCATATAACTTTTCAGGATGGTTCAAGAACATAAAGTGTTGTGATCAGCAGGCCAACAGTCCTTCAGTCCAGGCTCATGAACGCAGAAGTTGTATTTCAAGAAAATTAAATCATCTGCATGAAACAAAGAATATTTATTCTTTAAATAGCTAATAGATATTGTTTATAGATGAATCCTTCAGTAGGTGTCTTATTTCTTAAAATCCCTATACACCTCAAGGAAATGCTGTTAAAAGAGGGTTATAGACTTGATGCTGCCTAAATGTTGCTGCAGCAAGTCAGTAGGATGGACTGCAAAATGCAAAACAAAATTTAAAAATGTGTCTAAGAACAGCTTACAGAGTGCTTAAAGGAGTAAGGAACCAAAGCCCCCTGTAAAAAGATAATTTTTAAATTGTTATTCCCTACTAAAATAACAACCATCACAGAGGAGTATCTGCACAGGGTACTAGGACCAAACCTGAAAACCAAAAGTATCTGAAAAGAATTTGTCCCTGGTGAACTTGTCAGCCCTCAATACTGCACAGCTACTCCTGGAATTTATGGTGAAATGTTTAGGAACTAAGTTTGTCTTTAAATAATACTTTCAATATATAATTTATATAAAGTTGTGTCATGGTTTGACGCTGGCACAATGCCAGTGCCCCCATGAAAATACACTCCCCTAGTGGCAGCTGTGAGATGTGACCAGGAATAGAGCAAAGCAGGCTCCAGCTTAAGAATGAAGAGGGAAAAAAACTTTATTAACTACAACATATAGAGAACAAAAACTTCAGAATGAAAACCTTCCAAATACACTCCCCCCTCCTCCTCCCTTTCAGATAATCAACTTTCAGTCCATCACCGCCCCTTCGATAATCAACTCTCAGTCCATCACCGCCCCTCAGATAATCAGCTTTCAGTCCATCAGGGAGAGAGGAGTCCCCCCCTTGCACCACGGACTTCCCCCAGAAACACAGTTGAAACCTCTTGTGTTTCCGTGTCACTCGTGGCACCGCCCGGAGAACATCTGCACTCNTCTCTCTCTCTCTCCCGGGGGATGGGGAGGGGGGGGCCCGATGTCTCTCTCTATTTTCCACCCTTCCATCTTGCAGGGCCTTCATCCTCCCTCTCTGCCCAAGGCTCCGGCCTACCTCACCAGGCCGCATGGCCTCCCCTCCCCCACTCAGCCCTGGCTGGGCAGGGGAGCTCTGACCTCCTTCAGGGACCGGAACCAAGAGAGTTCCCCTGGGCATTCTCCACTCTTTTAACCCCTGTGTGTTCTTGGAGGCGGTCCACACCTTCAGTGGCCAAACCAGGTGCCAATATTCAAATCCAAGCACTGATTGGTTTGACCACAACCTCCCAAGAAAAAACATCATTTCCTGCTCAACCTAGGACAAGTTGTTTCATGCTCTTTGACCAGGTAGGAGCTTCAGAACATTTTTAACCAATGGTGAAAATTTCACTCCCTTTAAAAGAACAATGTAAATGAAAATCTGACTTACATATTAATAAAAATAATTGGGCCTCTTCCTGCTAAATTAGAAAGAAGCAACTCTGTGACTACGATTCTTTCGTTCTGATTTAAGTTTTCCTATACCAAATTCAACAAAGTGTGCTAGCTTTGCAATACATTTCAGTCTTTTTTTTTTTGTTCTGAAGATATTTCTATCATGATTCTGTCTAAGAGAATGCCTACCTTAGAATATGTAGTTATATTTTTAAGCCCTGTGCACATAACAAAAGCAAATCTTTCTTCTTAGATTAGAGAATTTGAAAGAAAAGTCATCATTAATTCGAGTAAATAGCAGATTTTTCATATGTGGTGTTTCTTATTTGTAGCATACCTCAAATGCTGTTTCTACAAAAATGAATGAAATATAAAAATCCAGTCTCAGTGCAACAGGCCTTAATTATTAGTCACTTTTGGCCAATAGTAAAGGAATTGCCAGATAATAAATGATACCAGAAGATGGACAGAGATAGTTCTGCAGTTTTCTAGTTCTGTCAGCCAAAACCAAAAATAGCTGCCATACACATTTATTAAGCCATATATAAAGATTAAGGAAGTAGGAATTAAGTGCAAGAATTAGGTTTTTTTCTATTACAATTTCAGAATTTTGGAAAGAAAAAGCAGGTTTTAAAGATCACATTTCTACAGTACATACTTTCCCCTATTTCCATACATTTTACCTTTCTAATCTGTGAAATACAAGAGCAAAAAAAATCCACTTTCCATGTTGCTCAGTGCTACAGATGCTGCTGCTATGGAAACTACCCTTCATGTGCCAGAAATGAAGACATACAGTTGATGTACAGTTACTGCAATGCAAAGCAGCATTACTTTTTAATTTTTCCATTAAAAGTCTAATATAAATGCCTAAAACATTGCTTCAATGCATTATGCATTCTTCTATTTCCAGTGAACTCCATAACACTTTTGACTACAGAACGCTGTGAGAGATTTCCATGGAGCTGTCAGCTCATTGTCTGAGGCATACAAAAGAACATTGTGTAGTGGAAGTTGGAAAACACAGGACTCTATAATAACCTGCTTGTTTATAAAACTGAAATGATGACATTTATCTAATAACAGCTCTAGCTGGAATCCATGTATCCTTGAAAAGTAAAGTAAAGGAATAATGAATGTTGCTGTTTTGATCATAAGGAACATCTGGCCTAGTGTGAAGCTCAGGGGTAAGGATAAAGTGACCTCTTCTCCCCCAACTTATATTTTGAGCTTGGACTTCTCTTCTCTTCTCTTTAAAGGTCACTGTTCACACATCTCCTGTAACTTTAAACCAATTTTGGTTTTATCTCTCTAATTCATCCTGTGATAAATGATGAGAATGAGTGGGCCCTCATCTCTCAGCTGTGCAGACTCACTCTTCTGTGAGAAATATTTTCATTATTAGTACTGCCCATATTCTACCACAATTTTAACCCTTTAGATTTGAAGTCATGCTTTTGTTCTGTTTCTGTGCAACATCTTCCTGAACAATTACCACAACGTACAGTTGTCTCTTCTGAATTTCTCTATTGAATTTCTACAGCAAAATTCAAGAGAAATAATAATAAAAGGCAAAGAGCAGTCCAAAGAACCACAATCAGTCTTATTTATTCAGGAACTGTTGAAATGTTAAAAAAACAAAATTATAACACAGGGACAAGTGATGAAAAAGAATTCCCATAGTGACTTAAGCCACAGGTACTTCTGCTTTATTTTTTCCCATGCTGATAAAAAAAAAAAAATTCTTCACTATTTTCAGAGAGTTTGAAGAAAAGACATGGAAATTTGAACTATAATAACTCATATTTTTATTAATAATCCAATTTTTAAAATATTTAATGGTTCTAGTGAGCTCCAAATTCAGGCTTGTGGGTGTGTACACTCACAATTACACTGGTGAAGGACTGAGTGCTTCCCACCCCTGAACAAATAACTCACTAAAACCAAAGGGTGAACATCCAAAAATGACAGGCATATCACTGGGGCTACAGGTTCCTCAGCACCTAAGTGTCATAACCTCCAGACAACAGCTTCTCTAACTCAGCCCCAAAAAATGCCATCAGGAGGAAATCCTCTGGCCTGTGAATAGCAGAGTAATTTTAACAGAGGAGTAAAGGCAGGAAAAAATAATAATACTGGCTGCATTGGGAAAGGTGCTATCACAAACTGCAGTCAGGTGCAGGAGTGGGAGATAGGACATCAGAGAGCAGGTGTTGTCCATAGCATGAAGTTCAATGAGCTGGGAAGGACAGAAAGAATTTAAGAGTTCTTGTTCTCAACAACAACTCCCCCCACAACAGCCTCCAATAGTTTTGTATTACTCAAATTCTCACAGTAAAAGTGTGAATGAAATTGGGGTTTTGCTGAGAGCTAAGCTGGAAGGATGCAGAGCCTCCCTAACCCCAATCACACAACGCTAAACCACTCCTGTGCATGGTGCTTTGCTCTGCAGGGTGGGTTAGCAGTGTTTGCCTTTATCCTTCTCCTGAAGACATGTGGAAGTGTTGAAGGTTTAGCAAGCCTGGACCTCCTTTTCCACTCTTCATCACCATATTTTTGCCAAGCTTTTCTAAACCATTGTACAATACATAGAAGCTTTTGAAAATTTTAATACATCATTCTACAGAGGTTATGAGGAAACAGAAGTAAGGAGTTTATCGAGAGTCTCAGTGAGAATACAGTTTCCTTGCACTGGAGTGAAGAAATTGCCAGCATCCTGTCTAGATCCTGCTATTTCAGTGTCATTCAACAACCTAGAAGGATGAAGATGTCTAAACTACAGTTTAACCCATGTTAAGTAGAGTGCAAATCTTCATTAATACTTGGAGCCCTTTAAATCAATATTTTGACATTTAATTATTTTGTTCATTTTACCTGAATATATTAGAAAATCCTGATAAAACTATTAGGGCTCCCTATGATTAACATACTTGAATCAGCAAAAGGTGGCAATTAGATAAAATTTACTTGCCTTTCTGGTCTATCATAAAATTTGCATAATTTCTCAATTATTTTATCATTTGAGATATGTACTAAAAGTGTTTTTCTACTTTTTAATTGTAAGCTATATTCTACATGTTTTAAATCCCCCTGCCTTATGAATATTTTGAGCAAAATATAAAAATATTTTTGGCTGTGTCAAATCCATAAAATTTTTGCTTCTTCTGCCACCAAAAGGTGCTCATGTATCAAAGATCATTGAGACTTGTGATTTTCTAATCAAAAATATATTTACAGATTATATTGTAAATTAGAGCATTTGTAGACATAATTAACAATGCAATTATTATGTAGACATAATTTTTCTAGCAGTTCAAAATCGTTTAGCTAACTTCACACTCTCTCAGATAATGAGACTTTCCTCTGTGCTTTTTACAAAGTTAAAGCCATATCAAGGATTTCTGCTGAATAAATACAAATTCTCAAGTAGATCGCTAGCACATAAATATGACTGGAAATTTACTTCAGAGGATTCTGGATCAGAACAATGTAGCTTTTGTTTGAACTTTAATATCAAAATATTGAATGCACAGTCAGAAGGGTGTCCATCACAATCTCAATATAGTTACTGTCTTTATTCTCTTTCTGTAAGTATTTATTTCAGTTAAGCCTATTTTGTTGGAGCTGTGTTGAAAACATACTTTTTAATTGCCTGGAGGAATATACAAGACCTACAGGAAGTTCTACAGTAGGTTCCAATCATGTAAACACCTTTTTCATTCAGTTTCTAAGTTCCATACTGACTTTAACAACATGGGAAATGAGCCATATTCTAAAAAGAATATCACAAAGAAGAGAAGAGGATAAAAGACACAATCACTCTATCTTTCCCATTAACTTGCTCATGATTTTCCAGAAATGAACGTCAGGACATACTGAGTCACCGAGATGGAGATAGCAGAAAGGAAGCCTGGTGTTTTCAGTCCAAATCTATGTAATTTTGACTGTTGTTTCAACAGTGATGACTTCCCTTGGCTTAAATAACAGCTATATGGACCAGACCTCTACAAAGGGAAAGTTCTCTCACTAGTTCCAACAGCTGATGCTTTAATGGCACAGAGATTTTATTCTGCTACTGGACTAACAAACTTCTGTGGACATGACTGTTCTAAAACATTTGGTCAAAAATGGGCTCTGTCCCATTTTGGAGGTTCTGTTGCTCCATGCAAAACAAAAGATGCAAAATTGGACTTTGTTGCCAGCAAGGCTATGAAAGCAATATTTGTCTGACTTGCCTATCAATAAATATTCTCAGCTGCTGGAAAGATTATTATGGCAGTGCCATGGCTGTATTTGGGGTCTGTATCTGTGTTTTTGACAATGGGCTGATATTTGCTGGCTCGGTAATGGGTGACAATGTATGCATGAGACTGTACTATCAACCTGAAATGGAGTTAAATATTAATAGATAAATCTAAAAAAAATGAATGTTAGAATAACTGAGATAAAAATGTGAAACATTACTCTGGTCAGAACATAACAATGTGATCCTCAAAAAGAAAGACAAACCTTCTAAGGGGTGTAGAAGGCAAACATAGAAAAACATCTATAACATCCCCAAACTAGTAAATACATTATTAGATTCTCCTGAAAGATCTCCTGCTAAAGTAGGATTATACAAACATTATCTGAACCCTAAGAAATCTCACTCAAAGAAGACAGAAGTGACCTTTTTGTTTTCATGACACTTTTATGAGGCTTGTGTATGATGGAAGAAACTCAGCTTCAAAAATGCCCTAAAAAGATATGTCCTAAACATTTCCAAGGAATAATGATACACCCGCTTGTCTTTTCTGCTGGATGTAAGAGCTGTTGCAGGAGGTCAGGGAAGAAGTTCAGTAATTTGAAATATGAACAAATGAATTGTCTTTGAAATTAACATACCAGGAAAAAATCCACAAAACCCCAAAATAACAACAGTTTTAAAATACTGTGTTGTAAGGAAATCTGTTATAGTTTGGTCTTTGTGAATTTGATGTCTTATTTATGTAAAATAAAGCAATCTCTGGATATGCATCACAATATTAACTGTTCAAGTAGAGATGCACACTTTCAGGAGCAGCTTGTTATAAAGAAATAAGTTTACCACAGTTATACTAGGAAGCTGAGAGTGAAATAGGTCATCAACGCTCCAACAATTATGCCTGAAGTCCTGCTAAATGGGACAACATGAGAATTTAACAGCTGCTTTCTGGTTACCAAAAGTTATTAGGGTTTTGATTTTTTTCTTTTAGTGGGAGTTGTTTGGATTTTTTTTTTCTTTTAACAAGGAACAAAACCACAAAAAATTTTAAGCATATTCCATATGTAGAGAAAAGTATAATCCTGACAATGATTAATTGATGCTATGGACGAGAAAGCATCTAAAGCTCAGAGGACTATGGTGGTGAAACTACAGTTCATTTAAAAAATAAATAAATAATGAGACTTCATTAGCTTACACTGAAGTGGAGAAACTTAAAAGTCTTCTCTAAGTTAAAAGCTGTAACAAAGAAAGCAAAGGAAGCAAAGAAACAAAGGAGCAAAGGAAATAGAAGAATGTCTTTTAAAATTAAGCAGTGGGGTTTTTTCCCTTCTCCCCATCTTTGACAACGGAGGAAGTCAATGAAAATGATAGACTGATGTTCAAGAAATATAACTTGATTATTCTAGCAGCAGTGAAAGGGAAATGCTGCAAATAATTCATCAGAATACCAGAGAATCAAAAAGATTTTAAAAAGAAAAAAGAAAAAAAAAAAGCCCATGACAATATACTGTATATTCTGGCATGGTAAGTTGCTTCACACAGCAGAGAATTTATCCAAGCTGTATGATACATCTCATTAAAGGAGCAACCACCAAAAGTAACTTCTGATTTGCTATGTGCTGCTCAATGTATCAAAACCCAGCCTCTTCATACTTGTAATGCTGCCACTAAGAAAAGTGTTGAAATATGTCACCTTATTTTGAAATACCTTATAGCTAAATAATATATTCCACATTACAAAGTACTTTGTTTACTGAACGACAGTGCGTTAACTACACTCAGCATAAAATGCTGCAGTAAACAGGGTTATTTCCCACTGATTTTTAGTGCACAGTGATGGGTGTATGCTATCCCAATGCTTCTTATCTGACATGGCATATAAATTGACAAAAATCTTTAGGATGCCTGATTAAATTGATAGATTAGGAGGTGTTCCACAACAGAGGAATAAGATGCAACAGTACAACTTTACTAGGTTTAAGAAATGAGAGAAGGAGAGGAGCTGTACAAATAGATTAATTATAGCATCCACTCTTTTGCACAGTCCTACATTTTATTTTCCATTTCAATACTCAAAATATGAAAGGAAAGAAAAACATTTTGTTTATCCAATTGATAATGTTTATTTCCTAGAAATAGAAGATGATGTGTCAAGTGAATGCTACTGAACTGTGGCCTTATAGAAATTTTGAGAAAAAGTTAGCACAAAACTGTTCAGTGGGAATATAATTTCTATTCTGAAATTCTCAGAACTGCACAGAGTAATAAAACTTATATTACCAAAATAGGAATTAAAAAAATAAAGAGCCATAACCTTATGAGCTTATAAACAGTGTGAAACAAAATGCTGCACATTAACAGAGATCTCAGTGAAGTGTCCAAGCCTCAAATGTTCACNCCAAGCCTCAAATGTTCACAGCTACAGCCCTTTTTTTTTTTAATATAAAAAAATAAAATAAAATAAAAATCATTACCTTAGTCAAGAGTCGTGTTTATGCTGCCATCAGAAATGTGACTGCTTCCAGGGAAAGCAGAGCAGGTATGCTAACTTAGCTTGTTTGGGTGGCTGGTAATAGCCCAGCTAGCAGCCCCAGAAGCCATGAGGCTGAATGATTATTTAGGTAATACACCTGTGGCAGGTGTAACTACGGTTTCAAGGTGTTTGCCATCTGAACCAAGTAGCCCACATTTACATGACCTAGGCCAGAGGTTCATAATTGTGATTTCATTTGTTTCCTCATCAAATTTTTTGCCTTTAGTCTTGTGGTCTTAAAACCAGCCCCGCCACTCATTAAGATTTGTTATACTGTTTAAAAAGGAGCAAGCCATAGATAAGATGCAATTTAGGAAGAAATTTTTAATAACCTCTCAGCTGTTAATTGCTGCTTCCCAAAAGAGACCAGAGACAAGAGTGTATGTGTATGAATGTTCCTCCTCCCCTCCATTCCCGGGAAAAAGCTGACACATGTCCCAGCTGGTTAGCTGCCATTGCCAAGAACATCAAAGAGGAAATGCACTTGCACAAACAGCTTAGATGACACCAGACAGCTGGGGTTTGGCTCTTCCTTTTCCTTCCATTTCTGGTAGCTGTGCTTACCTCCAAGGAGCAGAGCTCAGAAGGAGAGCTACTGTTGAGTTTTGTTTCTTTCAGTCTCTTAGCATCAATCCCCATCCCTGCCATTCCCAAAAGGTAGCTAGGCTTAGGCAGGTATCTTCCACCCACTGTTTGTGCCTGACAAAAAAGCCTGTAGACTTGGCAAGCTAAAATAAGGCTTAAGATATAATGCAAATGCTTTTCTGATTGTATAAAGCAGGCTTTTGACTGGAGCAGAAATATTTATTTAAAAGTCATGTTGCAGTAGTGAATTTTATGTTAGATTTAGATTCCAATTTGTTGCATTTAGAAAATTAAGCCTCCCAACAAGAAATCCATTCAGCCATGTTTCTTGTGTAAAGGGACCTGTCCTCTTTTAAAATAAACTTCTACTCCTGTAACTGCTGTAATTTCTCCTTCTCCTGACAGGCTTTTCTTTCACCAAATGACTTGTTCACAGTACCTAAATGTTTCTCTCCCCCAGTTCTTGCCCATATTTTAGTCTTTCTCGTGTAGTTGAGTCTATTCTTATCGATGTCTCTGATGACTGCTCCACAGACAAAATTCATCCCAGTTTTGACTTGTTAGACATTCTCCAGTAGCTCTGTGATTTACTTTGAAAAACAGAATTCCAAAAGTCAGTGTCACAAAGACATCACACATGCAGAATCATTACATTTGACCACAATTCTGTCTCAAGTAACATTTCAGACAATGGAAAAGGTACAGCGTATCCAAGGGGACTCTTAATCCTCCCCATAAGCACTTTTCACTATATCCTCCATGGATCATTGTGATCACTACAGACAGCCAGGACAGGTCTCCACTTTCACATTTTTGTAGATCCACCTTGATAACTAATCCCTAAATATTTCACATACTTTTTCTACTGCACCATGAAGAAAGTAATCTCTAATCCATCCTTTCAGGTAAAATGATTGCTTTCTTTGGTCTTGACTGCTAGGATATGACTTCCACAAATTTGGCTGCTATGCTTTTGGCATCTTAAACAAAAAACTTGTCTTCCTTCATCAAGGGAGCTCAAGAAGTGGCTACAAATGTTGTGCTGCTATATCTATGCTTAAATTAGATCATCTTCAGCATCTCACTACCAATTTGCCCTTCTCTTCTATGTCAAAGAGGAGCTATTTATTCTCATATTCACAAAGACACCACTGCCATCACTGATTGAGTACAAGGCTGACTATTCTCTTGTTACCTCCCATCACTTAAATCTTTAAAGTATCTTTATCCTTTTCTGGATTAGAATAGCAGCAACACTTTAAACTGTGACAGTCATTTCTGGAGTGCTCATCTGAAATGCAGGCAGATGTCCCAGAGAACATATTTGCAAAATGATTAGCTCTGGAAGATTTGAGCTGCAAAAATGTCTGGTATATGATTTGGAAGTCTCCACATTACAGAGACAGACAAAACTCTGGGATCAAACAATGTCATAGAAAGAGGAAAAATAAAAGGGGGTCAGTTTAGTTCTAAACAGGAGTAATGGGCAGACTGACAATCACACTGCAAAGGAATCACATGAAAACTTTTGAAAGAGCAGGAGGAACCAAAAAATGATGATTTGAACGAGTTAGGGAGGAAGAAAATTGGAAAAGCAATTGACAGGGTTAGAAGTACACTATCCATTAATGAATGCTTTTAAAATTTTACAAATGAGTCTTCTTTCCTTCCTTTTCAGGTCCCACTATTCCTCTGCAGATGGAAAATAAATATCTTGGAGCCAAGCAGGTATGATTCCTGTATTGCTCTGTGCCAAACAGTCCAGTGTTCCCACAAGGAAATTTGATCCATCATAGACAAGGGCTCTTGCCTGACAAGAATACAGTTTCATAAAGACCAAAAATTTCGTCAGGTCAGACTGTCAAATTGTCTGGAAACTGAAGCAGACCTTTTCCTTTATGATATGTTTATAGACTGAGATTCTAAGAACTTTACTGCTAAACTGCTTGATTATTAATGGGCAGTAACTTAAACCTTACATGCATGATTTACATTACATAGTTTCTATAAAATACTTTGTCCTGTTCAATAATATTAGTTCTACATTCTGTGCTTCAAACCTGTCTTAATTTTCTTAAACATAATAGCAACTTCAATTGCATTTTCCTGATAAACTGATGTGTAAAAAAAAAAAAATCTGTATAAAGGATTAAACCACATAAGAACACCAAGAATATGCCACTTGTTATAATATATTTAACTCAGAATATATAACACAGCTTTTTTTTAAGAAGAGGTATCTTTAAATCCTATCCTTTATTATAGCATAAAGTATTCTTTGCAGATTTTCATGGAAAATAAAGAAGAATAGTAGATGATATTGCACTATTTAAAAAAAAAAAAAAAAACAACAGGGAAGATGAGAAACATATTGTCATTTAAAAATGTAGCAAAACTACCCATTTAATAAAATCACAAAATCTCCCAGGCTGGAAAAGGCCTCCAAGAATATCAAGCCCAAATTTTTGGTGACAATCAAGAGCATTGGCTAAAATCCAGTTTGTAACACAAAGATATTTAGCTAGTTATCACTTCCATGCTTTAAGAAAAAAAAGAGAGAAAGAAATTTGTCTACAACTGAAATCTTTTTTTCCAGGAACCCCATGGGAAGAAGATAGTGCGTTGTTTCTTAGAACATGGCTTTTAAAATTCACTGTGACTGCTGTATATTATGATTGGCTCAGGCATTTGAGCCAGCATACAATGAATACAGTTGTAATTTTTGCAGTCACAGAGCAATGAATGTTCCATGTTATTTTGCTTGTTGCCTATATGTAGAGAGCAATTTGTGTGGAGAACATTACTGTATCTGTCATGTTCCATCTGAAAGCACTGATGCAGAACTGCTTGGAGACAGCAGCACTGTGGTATTGATGCTCATGGCAGAAGAGATTTAGATACCATGAAAAGCTAATGGTGTTAACTAAAGAATTCTTCAATTCACTTCAGCAGAGAGGAAACATTTAAAGGAGGATTAGTTTTAGAATAAATGACAAAAATTCAACACATTGAAATTGTGCAAAGTGCATATTGTAGCAATTATGGAGACTTTTTGATACAGTACTGACGAGCCAAATTATGGCTGTGCTGTATATTGCTGTACAGCATGGACAACTGACTTTACAAGGGATGACTTCTTATTTTAAGGGCTGCTATAAAATTATCTTTGTGCTTTAAACAACATTCTTCAACTGTGCACAGAAATAAGCACCTGGAAAAACTCCCAGTTCCTTTTTTAGCCTATGCACTTCTTACTCATCTTAAAAGATTTATCTTCTCAGTTTCTCCTCTGAGGTGGGCAATGGGTCTCTTGCTGTCTCTTGTTTGGGCTAGAGGGAAATGGCTCCAATAAGGAGTGACAATTCTGCTATGGTGAAGTCTGTAGAGGATCTGGGCAAGAAGTTTTGTTCCGCCTGTGCTGGAAGAGATGGTCTGAAGAAGTCTGCAAAAAAAAAAAAGTGTTTTAAAAGACGATAAAGAAAAGGTGGAAGGAATGTTCTGCTTTGTCCTGACTGACAGGAGTCCTGACCTTGGACAGTGAGGGCCAGTTAGGAGTGAAGAGCCAGGTTCAAAGCATTCCCAGGACTGGCCCTGTTGTGTCACAGTGACCTGGATTCTCTCATCACATCAGCTCCAGGAAGGAAAGAAGTTTGGACTCTGTGTTGAGTAGGACTGTCATCAATTCACAAATAAGTATTGCCTAAGAACATTAAGGTTAATTAAAGGCTTGGAACTGAAATATCCTGTCTCTTAACAAAGCCATCATAATGTGGTATTCCTGCTCTGCTTTTCTTTTAAAGGGTAATAAAATTTGACATGCTTTGTTATGATATATATGTGTAGGTATGAACATGAACATACACATAAACTTAGTCAAACTCCAGAATATTAGAATGAACAGAAGAAAACAAAGAGCAGTAACTCTTACCATGAGAGTGCACTCTCTCAGTCCTACATTTGAAATACTGCTGAAGATATTTTGTCCCAGTTATACAACTATTTTATATTGAAGCAAAGCAATTCACTTTCAAATATCATCTTGGGTTTATATGTGTCTCCTATTCACTTACAGCTCAAATTTGCTCAGTTTACAAGTGAAAAATGTCTCCTTCTATGATTTGGCAGCAGCAAACCTCAAGTTGGGACTCCAAAACCAATCTACTCTTTTTGTTTTTCTTCTTTTTTCCTTCAGTTATATTGCATTCCTTCAAATTCTGTTCCTTTTTGTGACATTCATCTTTAAGACAGTCAACAATTATTCAGATGCTGTATTAGGACCAGGATTTTTGTTTATACAGTATAATTCTCAGTATAATAATAATTCATTATTATGAATCATTATAATTCAATAATAATTATTGAATTATAATTATTCAATACACTCCATGGTGAATAACAATATACTCACACAAATAAATTAGATATGGTTTAGATGGTTCCTATTGTTGTCATTACTATCTCAAGTACTTGCACATGAGAATAGGTGCCTAATTCTTACTCCTAGTTTATCTTCTACAGCTTCTATACTTATTCCAGGGTTCCCAGTAAGACTCCAAAGAATATCTGTCTCCAAAATTTTCTTTTACTCTTGTTCTCATTACGTGATAAAATTGCAACATCTTTGGAGGGACATACATTCATTTTTTATGTCTGTATAAACCTAACACAAAGGAACTGTGATCTTTGTTTGAAGCATGTAAACAACAAGGCAATAGAAAAGAAATGCAAGTATAGCTAGAGGATTTTATGTTTTTGGCAAAAAAGAAGTTGGAGAAAAATAATGTGCAAATGTGCTGCGCTGCAGTTGCTTCAAGTAATTAGATGATTCTGCAAATGGTGGCTTTGAATAAAAACAAACAGGAATTTTTCATATCATCCGTCTGATTCTTGTGACAAATTATCTCCTTGCAAACATTTTTGAGTATTTATTTGGGATGCTCTATGTTGATTAATATTTTTCATTCCATTTGTGTAAAAATATCAGTTAATATTTCATACTTCTGCTTCTTTACTTCTTTGAACTTATTTTTAGGTATTTGCCTATTCTCTCATGTCTTATCAAATAATTGCATTCAGAAATCAAACCTTGTGAACTTCAGCAGAAAACTATGTTCAACCCAATTATACTTTCTGTAAAAATACTCCTTTCTGAACAGGTTTTTTGCAGGTAATTTTAAGCACAAAACACCACCAATGATTGCAGTCTGCTACTGCCAACTACAATGACATAAAAAAAAATCCAAGAAGAGTCAGTACCAGATCAATTTGAGAAAAGCACTCAGGAGGGTGTAAAAGGCACCCACCAGGGGCTGACTAGCACTTTAAGTACTACAGTTGAGTAGGGAGCATTTAAATCTATTTTCTTTTGACCTATAAAGACTTCTAAGTAAAGAACAAAAAGCTTTTCAACAGGTACAATCTTTATACATTAATTTTCTGATGCACCAAGTCTTTCCAGGAGACATCAGGGCAAATGTTTCAAATTAATGGAGGGCATACTTTGGTGATTTGTATAATCTGACACACACTGAGGACAAGTAGCCATAGGATAACATTTCCTAGAACCTAGTCTAGTTAGGCAAAAATATTAAATTTAGTTCTTTTGAAATCCATCACAAAGATGCACATCATAGATAAATAAATAGCCAGGCTAACAGACAAGCTAGCAAAGAAACATCTGTACAGAAAACTGTTCCATTTAATAGTAATTTCTCAAGTTAATTGTGTCAAATGTGGTATAACCACAGATGAAGTTAATATTAAAAAGACTTCATCTTTGTTATCAGAGTATTAGCAGGCCATAGATATACATTACTTTTATTTCTGAGGTGGAAGAGAACATTTCTGTTTTGTCCTATTTTAACATTCCCCTTGAAAATAATGATAAAACTATCAAATACAGTGCTCAGAATTCTTTAAAAGAGAAATTGCACTCTTTAGGCTAACATAAAGGAGACATTGAAAAACCAAAAATTCCATCAAGTAAAAAGCATACCCAAGTAAAGAAAACTCCCCAGGTGTATTTATCAACCTCTGAAAGCAGATTTGGGAAACATCAGGGGTATGCCTGGAACATCCAGCTGGTAAAATCCCAGGAAGGATTGTTGGTAGGTACAGCAACAGTGCTGTGCAATAAGAATTGGCAACTGCTCACAGTGGCAGGTTTATATTGGTGGTAGGGTTATATTTACAGGGAAATGAACGTGAACCAACTTAACCTTCTAGAACTCAAATACTAAGTCATCTTTATAATAAAGCTACATTCATCTTTGTAGATAAAAAGCTGATGTTGCAAGAAGAAAGAAGAAGAAGAAAAGTTAGTGACAAAGGGGTGTCAACCCGAGTAAAATGACCCTTGCAGTATCTACCAATTAGATTAAGAAAAAGATTTTTTGCCTCATAGACAAAATAGAGCTACCAATCAAGAGATGCATTAAAAAAATGGAGCAACCAATCAAATAACGTGTGACTGTGTAGATCAGGATAAGAAATACATATAACCAATGTTTAGAGACGCAATTAACTGCTTTTACTTGATTCACATTGAATCATGCAAGAATCCTTTCTCTTTTCTCCACAGTGGCCCTTGCCAGGGAGAACCCCTGTGAGTGATCTCCAGATCCCTTGGCATCATTTGCCAGGAGCCAAACTGAGCACACCCCACTTCAACTTGAGTCTAACCTCCAAGACCTGTCCCCTGCACTTCAGCATTTTACTGTCTCAGTGATTTGATTTGATATCAAGATGCAAATGTTTCAGTGTTTCATCTCAAAATGGGACCAGAAACAAAGAAACCAGTGAATCTTTTTAAATGTTTGCTTGCACTTAACCTGATTTTTTTCAGTGTATAATTAAAATTTTACGGCTGCAAGTTTCATAATAAACATTTCTCACAGCCTGTGCTGGGATGTAAATCACATCTAATAATTAAGTCTGAATTTTGCAGTAAAAAAAAAACCCCTACATCCTTCCAAAACAGAATTACTTAAAAAGCTGATATCAGGTCATTACCAGTACATTTTTAAGCAAATCATTAATGTCTACAGTGCATGCACTGATGTTCAAACTTTGTGATTGCTGTGTGCATTTATTAGACTGTAAATTTAATTCCTCATAGCATAAAAATTATGGGGAGGTTTTTGTAAACTTGTAGGAGCTATGTCTTTTTTCTGTGATGGCTGGATGATTCTAAAAATTTTTTATTCCATAATTTCCTTTTCACTTCATATAGTGATACTAGAAGTGGAGCGGTTAGGAGAAGGGAGAGATGCAGAACAATAAGGAAGAGTTGAAAAACTTGTTTTACTGAGCAAAATTAGGTTGGTCAGAAAATATTGTCCCATACTAACTACTTGAAATTGTTTTAAGGAGAGCTGCTGTGTTTGCTTGGTACTGAAATGCCTTTTCCAGGATTCATTAAGGTGGCAGAATTAAACTGGACAGAGTACAGGAATACAACTTGTAGGAAACAACCCCGCCAGGGAAAAGGATGCAAAGGGTGTCTTCCATTTCTCTAGTCAAATGATTATGAATAAGCAGTACATCCTCTCTAGAGAAGCTCCTGGTGCATGCATTTAAAAGCTTCACTGAACTTTTTCTGCAGATAAATCATGCTGACATATTTCTCATAATTTTCTGTTACCTTTATCCAGATGTATTACCAGATATAGATGAGTAATGTATCTCTTAATAAATGTTCATTCTGGCAAAAACCACAAAAGCTCTCACGAATATTCATGATAAAATAACACTGATCAGTGCCAACTTTTTACTTCAAGGGACCTCTGCATTCTATAGCAGGACATTCAAAGCAGTACTTAGTCACCAAAAAGAAAATGAGGGAAGTGCTGCTTAGGTAACTTGGAAAAAGTTGTTAAACTTTACACTGATTTCAGCAGAGTTTACCTTAACTTTCTGTCACTGAAATGTGACCTAATGAATATGCTTAACCTGTGCTTTTCATCACAAACACACACACAAAAAGCACTATTCTGCCTCCTCAGCTAGGCAAGACAGAAAACCCTAAGAAATACTGTGGAAACCCAGGGCACCAGGAATATTTCTCTGTCTGCCCTGGGGTGCCCTGACCCCCAGGGGAGCACTGACTTTGACCCTCATTCATGGAGAAAGTTTCCTAGACTTCAAGATAGACTAGAGTCCACTGAAGTGTGAAATAGATTATAGAAAGTAGTATAGGTGTATCACCTAGGTGGGAAATTTAGGTTTTGGGATTTTTAGTATGTTGTGGGTGGAAGCGAGATGGAGGGCACAGGGTGTTGTTCTGGGTTTCTTCTTCATGCTTCTTCTTCCTCCTTCTTCATGGGTTTGGGTGGCATTTTGTAATTGGGCAGGAAAGTCCACATTGGAGGCTCTTTGGGATCAGTTATTGGGTTAAAAGGGAAAATAATCTAGATGTCCTTTCTTAATTGGATAGTTTAGTCTTAAAAGACCTTGTAACAAGAGATTGTTAGCCATTTTGTGCCTTGCTGCTGAACTCATAGTTGTGAGACTGTTTTACTGATAAGAAATAATAAACACCTGAGTCCGAACATGAAACTACCATCTCAAGTGCCTTCAATCCAGACCCAGAGAAAACGATAAATTACAGCAGAAAAGCAGCACAATTTTTTGTTGGGCCCTGTCTGGGTAGTTGGGTAGTGCAGGTCTGGCTAGTGAAGCCTTGCTGTCACTCAGAGCCCCCTGCCCTGCTGCAGCCTGACGTGTGACGAGCCTGTCACTCAACACTCTGCACAAACAGCTCCCCTGCACCCCCCTCAAAAGGCTGTCTCTGAAACAAATGGAAACCCAAACTAGCTCTGGAACCAGACAAACCTGAAGAGCCCAGCTAGAGAGCACATACAGGGAAAAAAAATGAATTGCCAGATTTTTTGAATAATAGCAAAATTGAAAGTGCCTTGGGTACATCCAAGCACAGCTGCAATAGCTAACTTATTAATATCTTTTCATTGGCAGCCACATCTAAACAATCTGCAAAAGAAATTTTAACAGCTTCTCTTGTCATAAATGATTCAGCTGAAAGATATACAACCTTGTAAGCCAGGTGGTGAGATGCAAAAGAGGCTAAATCCTGCATAGAGTAGTTGGGGATTTTTCTGGGTTTTTTTTCAGGCTATACAGAGAAGCCCCTATCATTGGTTGACGTAAATAACTCCTAAGGGCCTTGAAGGCATGTATATTAATATCAGGAATGGTATTTGTTTCAGACTCACTTGCAGAACTTTGTTAAGGAGCTACCCATAGTAGAAAAAGTATCAGAGAAATTTGGTGAATATGTGTGAAATGAATATTTTAACTAGATGAATGATTAAGTTCTTATGGAAAAGATGCCTTCCTATGTCCAACAAGAGCTTTGAAAATACAAAAACTTGCATTACTAAAATCATAATCTCATCCTTCTTTCAGCATACAGGTACAAAAAGAGAATCAAAGATTCTCTCTTTCTCTTTTTCTTTCATTAATTTAGCCAAAATTACAATGAGACAAAGAACAGTATAAATGAGATAACAGCACCACTGCAGTTAAAATCATAGCCACTGACAAAAACAAAACAAGAATAATTTGTACCTGATTGTAACTTTCGTTATTATCAGCCTTGCTGACTCTTAGATCCTATTTTAAAATATTTTATGTTTTGCAGGATATCCAAATAAGACACCATTTTTCAGTGACCAGTGACTCTCTCAGGCCCTCCTTCTTGTCCTCTTGCTTAGTATCAATAATATGTTCCAGATTCACCCTGGCACATCAGATGAGTCAAGATAAGATACTGGCCAGCCCTTCCTCCTTGGTGGGTAAGTAACTCCAAGGTCACGATTGAAGTATCTGGGAATAAACTAGACTGGATTTGTTGTGATGGTTTTATTCTTCCCTAAATGAACACAATCTTTATTGTCAGAGGGCTGAAAAAGACAGTTAGAAAACACCCAGTAAATAAGTCACTTGTAAAAGACGACAAAGACAAGAAAAAATGACTCACAAAAAAGGGTTCTAAAAAATTTTAAGTTATGGGGAGAAGCAAGGGTCAACACGGCTACTTAACTTTGCCTTCCTATTCTTAGTATAATGCAAAATAGAACAGAAATAAGGGTTTAATCATGGCTTGGCAACATTTTACTCATACTTTTAGCACATAGATTATAATATCTATAAGTAAATTAAATAGCAGGTTGTTGCTTTATAATTGAACTAGAAGAAAATCAATGGTACGGATTTTTTTTCCTTCTGTTTTTCCCCTGCATTTGGTAAGAAATCTGTGCCCATTAATCTTACTGTACTGGGTTTAGATGACCAAGTTTTGGTAGTGGGAGGATTACAGGGGTGACTTCTGTGAGAAGCTGCCAGAAACTAGGTCCTATCCAGCAGAGCCATTCCCAGCTGGACCAGCACAGCCGTGCTGCTGGCAAGGCTGGGCCAATCAGAAATGCTGTAACACCTCAGTGATAAGACATTTAAGGAGGAAATAAAATATTATTGTACAGATATAATCGTGGCATTGTTAGAGCAGAGTGAGACTATGTGAGCCTTGCAGACACCAGGGTGAGTGGAGAAGGAGGGGAGGGGGTGCTCCAGGCACTGGAGCTGAGATCCCCCTGGTGAGGGGGATGTGCCCCTGTAACCCATGGAGGAGACCCACACCAGAGGAGGTGGTGAAGAGGGCTGTGAACCCATGGGAAGCCTGTGCTGGGATCTGCAGACCCCTGGGGAAAGGAGCCCGTGCTGGAGCAGGTTTTTAGGTAGTACTTGTGACCCTGTGGGGGACACAAACTGGAGCATCCTGTCCTTGAAGAACTGCACCCACTGCAAGAGTGTCTACTGCTGCAGCAGTTCATGGAGAACTGCCACCCGTGGGATGGACTCACATTTGAGGAGTTCATGGAGACCCCATGCTGGACCAGGGGAAGGACTTCTCTCCCTGAGCAGCAGCAGAAACCAAGTGTGATGAACTGACCATGACCCCCCTTTTCTGTCTCCCTGTGCCATTTGGAGGAGGAAATAAATCTGGGAAGGAGAGATGGGTGTGGGGAAGGTGTTTTTGAGAATTATTTTACTTTTCATTATCCTGCTTTGATTTTGTTAAATTCATTTAATTTCTCCAATTTGAGTCTGTTTTGCCTGTGATGGTATTTGGTGAGTGATCTCTCTGAGACTTAAACTCACGAGCTTTGGTCATATTTTTTCTCCCCTGTCCAGCTGAGAGGTGATAGAGTGGCTTTGGTGGGTGTCTGGCATCCAGCCAGGGCCAGCCCACTAAACTTACTCATGCTGAGTGACAGCTATCCATATTTTGGACTGTGGGGCATGTTGCCAGACCGCATTGGAGTCTGTCCATGTGCTTGGAAGCATCATGGTGTGGGTTCTCTGTGGCTGCATCCAGCCTGCAGTGCAAAGATCTACAAAGTCCCAGGAGGATTGTGAAGCACATGGGGACCTTTCCCTGTTCACATACTTTTTCCTCCAGAGGGGACAAAACCACTACAGGAACAGTTTTTCCCCAGGTTCCTTCTGCAAACACTCATTCAGAAAAAGATGTGCAAGGGAGTATTGGAAAACCCTGGAAGTTTCAAAGATCAGAAAGAATCAGAGTACCCATTCATGTATGTTACTTTCTTCCTACAAATTCTTTTATATTTTCAAGTCTTTTCATCTTAAAGCAAATACACACGTGACATTAAATATAAGTTTGTTTTGGCTAAGTTTTTACTAAGGTCTTAAGATACACAGTAATAAAAAGCATGGTTTATTTTCCAATGGCATATGCAGGGCAAGAACACATTCTGTAATACATCACAGGCATCTTAAATCAACGTGACACATTTGAGTTAATTCAGTTCCTTCTATCAGCGCAATATCACTAGCTCTAGGTTGCTCTTATTAGCCATTTCCCTATTTCCCACTTCTGATCCCCAGGGAAAAATTAACAAACAAGTTTGTTTAAACTCCTCTTGAAATATTAGCTCTCCTGTTAACCCGAGTGACTCTGAAAATTCATTTGGAAAATAGAAAACATAGCATACATCTGGATGGCTATACACTATTGTAACACACACATATTAGCTACTCCTTCTGTATTGCTTGAGGGACCAAGAATACATTTATCTTTTATGGAAAATTCTACCTAGCACTAGAAGTAGCAAAAAATAAATACTCTGAACATCATGTAGTTCCCAAGGCAAACATTAATCAGTTATGAGAAACATTATGATACAGGTATTTCAGCTCTCTTTTACTTGAGGGACTCATAAGGTAAATAATCTAAGCCATTGGATTGATTGTAGAAAGCATTTAAACCTATGATGTCAAGATATTTACGATTTGTGCAGCCAGATATTAATTTGTCAATACTTTTAACTCATGATAGCTTTTTGCTATCTACACAGAGGTTGAAATGATGGTACCTTTCCAAGCTGAAACTATTTCAGTGAGTAATGTAGAAATGGTATTCTACTGACTGAGAGTTGCACCAGGACTGTAACTTATCCACAGCTAGACAGCAGTATTTTCTTAGTGTATGCAGACATTTCAAACATTTTTCTACAGAGAACATTCCAAAGAGAACATCTATTGACACTATAAGCATCCAAATATAAATTGCTTATGTCCTAATTACGTACTGAAAGTTTCAGTCAGGAAATTCCACTAATGCCAACTAAAGCTTTTTTCCCTGATAACATTTTTACAGGTTCTGACTTAGATTTATTTTCCCATATACATAAGTGATCTTTCCCAGGGGAAATGTTTTATTTGTCTATATTTTAAAAAAAGAAAACAACCACAAAAACATTAATTTTTTTGACTTTTAAAAAGGTTTAGTCTGAAATATCTAAGCATATGCTCTCATGTCAAAATTTTTTCAGTTATTCTGGAAACTTTATACCCAAAAAGATTAATTCATACTCAAAATTTTCCAGTGTACCACAAGATGCAGAAATCTAAATAGCAGGGATGTTTCAAATAGCATTCAATGAAAAGCAGCTGTCCTTAAATGAGCTATATGTAAATATAGCAAATTAATTTAATATTTTGATTCTTGATGGTGTAAAACATTGTAGGCATAATAAAAGTTAGGCACAACTGAAAAATACACACAGAGGGGAAAAATTCATTTTCAAAAAAGCAGCCTTTCTTCATGATATCCTCATATAATGAAAAGTTCTGAAACATTAAATGTTTAATTTGGTTTTGCTCCAAATCAGGAAAAAAAAAAACAACATTAAAATGTTTTGTAATGCAAAATAGACATCTCTAGCTTTTATCCACTCCACTCATTAACTTTTGTCAAATCAGTGCTATTCATTATGGGTGAGTTTCTTTGTGAAACAGAAAATGAAACTAAAAAGTCCATAACTCCAATCCTCAAGTTGTTCAATTGCTCAATTTTGTGAAGAACCAGTGTTTTTTTTCCTTCTGGTTTTGTTCTGATCTTAGTTTTAAGACATCTGGCTGGTTTCTGTTTCCCAGTGGGCATTTTCTTTAATGTATGGGGTTTACTACACAGAAAAGAGACTTCAGCAAGTATCCAAGCACCGACATTAGGTGTGATTAACTCCTATTCAAACACAGCATCTTAACTCACTGTTCATTTTGGAGGCGGGGGGTGGGGGAAGTGTTTTTTGTTCCTGGCAACCATTCCTTACTTCCACTGTCTTTCCCTGCACTTTCTGGACAACCATTTTAATACCCGAAAGAGGATTTGTTAATCATCCACTTCAAGGGCTGACGCACTTGGAGTGACCTGCTGGGGTACATCTTTCTTTCTAAAACACTTTTCACCTTTCCTTTTCCCAATTTTGATCCAACTTGCATGAGATTTTGTCCCACATGCAGCACGACACAAAAATTCTATTTGAAATCTGTAAAATGAACGTGAAGTGGAGCCAGAACAGCTCTGTATTCACAGAATATCAGTACTGCTGAACAGGACACCTTAAGCAATAAAAGGTGAAAAGAAGAATTTGATTATGGAAAACTTAAGATGAACCTTATTCTACTTACTCAACTAGAAAATTATAAGATTAACCCAAAATAAATTTATTTCACAAAGATGCTTGGTTTTTTAACCCTTTAATTTTAAGCTTTCATATTGATTTTATAAACTCCAAGATATTTAAATTACATTCACACATTTCCATCTTTGTTTACATGGAAATCATACGCAGAAGGACAAGTGCACCTGAGTGTACAGCTGAAATGTGTAACAACATAGAGTTTTAGCCTTTTTCTCCTTCAGGACCTGCATAGTGATATATTAAAGCTATAATTAAAATACATTTAATTGAAAGGCAGCCTGTACACTCTGAGTCTGTATGTGTTGTGCTTTCCATGCTTACACAAAGCAAATTTAACAGCAAAAATTTGAATTTTAGATATAGACACCACCCAAGTCACCAAACATCGTCACTAAACTGTGACCCACACTGGGTCAGTGAGGCAGCAAGAAAAAGATGTGGATTGAAACACCTTTTTGTGGAGTAAGGTTTGAAATCTGTGTTTCCCCCTTGTCCCACCCACAGACCCCTAGTTTTCAATTTGCAGTATCCCTTTCTATCAGGCTGCAAGGGGTATTTAAATCCTAATGAAAATGTATTTATGAAAATATTGAATGAACTATAAAAAAACCCAAATCTTGGGCATATACTGCCCAGAAGTTCAGTATTGCTACTTCAGGCAATATTATTACTATATAATAAGGTCTCTTGTTTCCTAAGTGTGACTAATATACCTGAATTCCTAGACATGAGACCTTGTGTTCAGCTGTGTTAAACACACACAGGCCAAATGAACTCACTTAGCAGGAGTACTCAGACTAGATTGTAAAGCAGATTTATCTATGCTATGATTTAATATTCCATTTCATTCAGCTGCCAATTTCACAAGAATTTTTTTCGCCTAGTCCTTGATACAAACCAAGAACTAGGGATTCACCTTTTCCCCACAGGAAAAAAGTTTAAACAATAACAATCCATCCTTGGATTTTTCAGACCAACTAGACAGTCTGCATCTATTTAAGACTTCCTAAACTCTAAACAAACAAACAAGCAGGATTAATATGCTTTCCAGAATTTTGTGCTGTAACACTTAATTAGGAACCATATTGCGTCTCACTGCCTAATATTAATTAAATTAGATCATTTTTTAAATTACATTCTGACTGTACCCCAAATGCCCAAGTACAACACCAGTCTAATTTGTTAATTAATACCTATTTAATTTTATGTCGACGGTTCCTGTTTCATTATTACCTGAATAACATATTTTTACATCTTGGCTTTTTATTCACCTACCCTTTGCCTTTTTGTTTCCCCAGGTTTGATCTTCTCTTCCTGATATTTCTTCTACTGCATATACTTCATTCATCTAGATTGAAACTGCCTTTTTAACCTCTCATAGACTTCACACTGTTTTTATTCCTGCTGTTCCAGAAAAGCAAACCTCTGGCACTGACAGGATGTTAATAGCCCACAAACAAAAGATTTTATATAAAAGAAAAATCTACAGCTACTAAAGTTCAGTTCTTAATGCAATATTTCTGTCTGCACTTCAACTCTTGTTGTCAATAGTAAGACCAAAGTAGCACCAGTGTATAAATATAGGAGGCAATCTTTGAAAAAACAGTAGTGAAAAAGTAGAATTGCAGTAGCAGCAGGCCTGGAGTTGGTAATGTTCTTATGTTTTTATTATCATTTTGGGACTTATAGGTTTGGGGTTTTTTAACATAAATTCCGTAGTATACCCCAAAGGAAATTAGAGAAATAGTAGTAATACCTCAGTAGGCAATGCGACTGTAATTTACAAATTAAGATCCAATTTCCAGTATTTTCCTCTTTATCACAATTTCTTATTTAAAAAAACAAAGAAACAAGTAAAAAAAAAACAACAACAAAAAACCCAAAGAACCTTATCTCAGAACTTCAAGCAAGGAAAAGCCTTCAGCATTGTATTCTAAAGCTTTATCTGTCTTATTTTGATCACTTCCTGTCAATTTTTCTTACTTTCATAAAGAAGAGCTGATCACCAAAAAACATCAACCAAAAAATGTACAAGAAAAAAAGAAAACAAAGGTAAAAACAATTAAAAAATCAAAGCACACCAATAAACTGCAGTTCAAACCACACAAGATCTTTACTGTGAGGGTGGTGAGGCACTGGAAGAGGTTGCCCAGAGAAATTCTGGATGCCCCATTCCTGGAAGGGTTCAAGGCCAGGTTGGGTGGAGCTCTGAGCAGTCTGGTCCAGTGGAAGCTGTCCCTGCCCATGGCAGGAGGTTTGGAACAAGATGATCTTTAGGGTCCCTTCCACCCAGGCCATTCTATGATTCTATGATCATGCAGACTGACAAAACCAACCAACACTGGAAACCTGAGCTGCCAAAGAAAAGTATCAGAAAAATTTCAAACTGATGCTATTAAATAGAAAATAAAAGAACCTGAAACAAACCTAAGTCCCATAAATACTATACCAGTGTTAAATTTCACACTGATTACCATTGTTTGGCCAGTAAAACAAAGAGAAACAAAATATATTAAACAACAAAATAATTATTAAAAATAGTTACTATGTATACATAGTACTTATGAAGATTCTGTGTGTTGTGTTATAAACATACTTACACAATAGATAAGTAAAGCTCCATTTAACTCATAAGGACTAGACAGACTGTAAACAAGTGTAGAACATGGCCAAGTGATTGTAATGACTTTGTGAAGCAGAAATTAGTTTGAAGCAACCTCCTGAAAGCCATATTATATAAGTCAGCTATCAAAATTAATAAAAATTCTGTAAATATAGGAAAACTAGATGAACTGTAATGTAAAGGTAAGAGTGATAAACTCACCCTGTGCCTAAGCATAGAATGAAGACACTGATATTACCTTTTACTCTTTATGCTGTTAAATATATTAAGCTAGGAAATTAACAATGTTCATTGGAAGTCTAACTGCATTATTTTAAAACCAAACTATCTATACACTCTTAATTAAAAAAAAGTATTGTGATTTATAATATAAAACCAGGGCCTGATCCTGTATTAGACATAAAGAAAAGGAAAAGTCAAAAACATACCTGTAAATAGCAATCATGCTTTGCTTGGTGCCACTAAAATGAACCCCAAAGTTTTTTATGTTTTAACTGCTACATGAAAGAAAATCTTTCTACTCAATTGACCACTGTACACCTCAAATTTATGTAAAGACAGAGAGATTATAAAATAGAGGTAAAATAAGATGTTCAGCAACCACAGGTGTTTATCAATTTTTTTGGATTTAAGCTACTTTCTAAGGCAGAGCACTGTGAATATTCCTAAAATTCTGCAGCCAGCCATAAAGAAATCAATGTCTCTCACACACCTCTTATCTTCTGATGATCTTGTTCATCAGTTTACTTTAGAGATACTTTTGAACACACAATTTGCTAGCTGGTTTGAAATTTTCTATAATGAGTTCTCTATCCCTAGTTCAAAGTAAATCCAGCACTCAGGATTAGGGAGGGAATGATTTGACTACTATGTGCACAAGGTAATTATTTCCTTTCTAAAAGTTTAACCTTGCACTTCCAATTTAACATTATTTAGATTAAATTATCAGCTTTAAATATATGGATATCACAACCAGACAAAACATGCAAAATATAGCTTTAGCACTGAAAAATCTTACTGTACTTCATCAGTCTTCTAGATGTCTGGATCTGCTGTATGAAAAAAGAAGGTATTTGACATTATACAGGGGGTTCATGACCTTTATAAGGAGCAACTGAAAAATGATGGGGAAAGCATTGCAGTGTTCTGATGTTTGAACCCTGGTTACTGAGAATTTTAGACTTTCTGTCCTGCCGGGCACTGACCCCCAAGAGAACACTGCAATTGACCTGAGGCCATGGAGAAGGCTCCCAAAATTGAATGATAGAACTGGGATTATGGGTGTGGAGTTTGAATAGAAGTGTGCAATATCACAGGGTGGAAAACTTAGATATAATCTTATAAGTATATCTTATACGTATAATAATAAGAAAACTTAAAATATACTAATATACATAAAGCAAGATGGAGGTTTTAGAGTGGAAGCTAGTCCTTCTTCACCTTCTTCTTCAT
>VYZP01011664.1:0-40731 GCA_013400635.1 Hypocryptadius cinnamomeus | reverse complement strand
GATATTACACACTTCTATTTAAACTACACACAGAATTTTAGTTTTATAATTTAATTTTGGAAGCTTTTTTAACAGCCTCAGGTTAAATGTAGTGTTTTCTTGGGGCTCAGTGCCTTTTAGCACAGAAAGCCTAAAATTCTCGGAAATCTGGTGTCATGGTTTTGCACGGGGGACATTTAGGGAAGTGATGCAAAGCTGATAATAAAATAACTGATAATAAATTTTCCTTTATACCCTTTTAAGGTTTTGAGCCTGCTTTGCCTTTCTCCTAATCCTGTCTCACAGCAGGAAGTGAGTGCATTGGGGATTGGCCAGCACCAAACCCATCACTCCTTGGTGCATTGGTCTGGGAAATCTCAAAATTGGCGAAATCACAAATTGGTGAACCAAAACTGAGGTTCCCCTGATGGGGGGACTTTTAAAAAGTTTTGTGCTAGAGCTGAGTGATAAATGGGACTTTTGGCTTTTTCAGTTTCCAGGTTGTTGTTTATTTTTTCTCTTATCAACAGTTCAGCACACCAACTACACAGCAGGCTTGGCGTACAGAGAAAGGTACAAAAAAAGTTACAAGACACACAGGTTTAAGGTTTTTTAAAATTATGTTGTCCAATTAACTCCTAGAACGTATTTTATTTCTACCTTTCTACCAATAACTAATTATTTGTTTGTTCACTCAGCACTTGCATTGCAGCTTTTTCTAACCAATCACTCTGTGCCACCAACACTGCAGAAAATGGAGCAGATGAGGAACAAGAAAGAGATCAGACAAGGCCCAAAATCCTCCATCTTGTCATCTATCCACCTCCATACTACACACCCAAAACTCTTAAGTTTTTCGCCCTGTGATAAACTATATTGCTGTATTTCACACACTCATAGATTCCAATCCATCCCAAAGTCTTGGAAGCTTTCTCCATGGATGAAGGTTAAACAGTGCTCTCCTGGGGGTCAGGACTTCTCAGGACAGGCAGAGAAACATTCCCTGTGCCCTGGGTTCCAACACAAAACCACGAGAGCAGAGTTCCAGCAGGCTGCTCCTGACCTTTCCCTGCTCCCCCAGGCACTACCCGGCCCTGAAGACCCTGGAGCACCTGGAGCACACCTTCCTGCCCCAGGTGAGCCACTACCGCTTCTGCAAGGTGATGGTGGACAACATCCCGCGGCTGCGCGAGGAGATCAAGGAGCTCTCCATGTCCGACCTCAAGGACTTCCTGGAGAGCATCCGCAAGCACTCGGACAAGATCGGAGAGACCGCCATGAAACAGGTGGGATTTGGGGGTATTTGGTGAGAATTGAGATCAGTGAGACTGCCATGAAACAGGTGGGATTTGGGGGCCTTTGGGAATGGGGTGTGAGACTGCCATGAAACAGGTGGGATTGGGGGGCCTTTGGGAATGGGGTGTGAGACTGCCATGAAACAGGTGGGATTTGGGGCCCTTTGGGAATGGGGTGTGAGACTGCCATGAAACAGGTGGGATTTGGGGGCCTTTGGTGGGAATCAGGGAAGGTGAGACTGCCATGAGACAGGTGGCATTTGGGGGCCTTTGGTGGGAATTGAGATCAGTGAGACTGCCATGAGACAGGTGGGATTTGGGGGTGTTTGGTGAGAATCAAGATTGGCAAGACTGCCATGAACCAGGTGGGATTTGGGAGTGTTTGGTGGGAATTGAGATCAGTGAGACTGCCATGAAACAGGTGGGATTTGGGAGCGTTTGGTGGGAATCGCCCATTTTTTGGGAAGAGGTTAATTTGTTGCATGGAAGTTCTGCTTCTCCAAGCCAAGGCTGTGGGTTGAGTTTGGGATTTTGTTGCTGGGTGAGGAGTGGTTGTTCCTTCCCTGGTTGCTCCTGGAGTTTTATCCTGGATTTTAGGCCATTGAGAAGTGAGGATCTGTTGTGTCCTTGGCTTCTCCCAGCTGAAGATTTCCGTGGTTTCCTGGCAGTCTGAGAGGTGCAGTTGGGGTGGAACTGATGCCTTGGGAAGGTTGACCTGGAGCAGGGGCTGGGCAGAGTTAAAGAATAAAGTAAGGATTTATTAAAAGGATCTCCTGCATGCATCCACCTTGGGCAGCACAAGAGCCCAGCCAGGGCTGCACCCAAGATGAACCAAAATGGTCCCAAAATGCACGAGCGCTCCCGGGGTCTCTCCCTGTGATCAGCTCTGCTCCATGTGCAGATTGCAGTTCATTGGCCAATTCCAGCTTTAGCCCATGCACTCCCATCCTGCTTGTTTTTCTCTCTCCAGCCCACGCTGGTTGTGCTCTTGGGCTGAGATTTGGATCATTTGTCCTTGGTGCCCAGCTGGAGCAGGAATTGTTTTGTCTCCCTGCTCTGCGCAGAGCTCACCATCCCCTCATGTGGAGCTCAAACCCACATACTAAAGCAGCACAGAATGTGAAAAACACAAAAACTAAAACCTGAGGCATCACAACTCCCCATAACTCCATTTTCCACTCGTATTTTCCACTTCCCTGCACAGGGAGTTGGTGCTACTGGGAGACCTGGAGACATTGGGTTGATTCCCCACTTTTGGGATAAAAAAGCAAGAGTTTGTGCACTGCAATTCCATGAATTTTGCATCCTGAACTGATTTTAAATCCTGCCCAAACCTGGCTGGTGCCTCCCTCACCTTTTCCAGTGATTGTGTCTGTGAAGGATGAGCTGATGAACTGAACCTCCCTGGGTGTGCCTTAAATCAGGAATTGCCTTTCCCACTCCCACTGAATATTTGGATTTCATCTCATGCCAGTCGGGGAGTAGATCTGGGAGAGGCTCTGGAGTTGCTCTCCAGGAGGATTTTGCAGCTTTGCTGGAATTCAGGAGCAGGGGCAGGGAGCTGTTCCTGCCAGGGGCACTGAGATCCTTCCCTGGTGGGGATGGGTGCCTGGGAATGCTTGGTTGGAATTCTCCAGGAGCTGGTGGGATTTTGCTGTTGTGTTTGTGGGCAGAGACAAATTCAGTTTTGTGTCTTACAAACCCCAGCCTTTCTCTGGAACAGCTTAACTTGAGGAGTTTGGTAATTAATTTAATTCCCTGTATTTCAGTGCCTTTTTATCTTCCCAGCTCCTTCCTGTTTTTTTGGGAAGGCAAACCCAGCCTTCCCTCATGGAATGGAGCTGTGGGGAGTGGGGGCAGTTGGCACCTGTGAGTTCAGCAAACTTTTCATTCAGATTGAACTTCCTGAAGGTGCAGAAACCCCTCCCCATCCAGATGTGCATCCAGCTGTGCACGGGGGTGATGTCTGGGAGGGCTCCAGGTGCTGGATTTACCTGAGGCAGCAATTCCTAGAGCAGAATTCCCTTTAAAATTTCTCCTTTAGCTCCTTGTGGAGGCAGAGCTTTGGGAAGATCATTCTTCGTGTCTGTGGCTGGGAAGGAACAGGAATTCCATTTCTTTTTGGTGTCCCGTTAATGCAGGGAACACTTCATGCAATTATTTAATATTTTTTATCCCCTGAAGGATATTTATCAATTTTAGGGTCATCACAGGGTGGAGGTGTTGTCTGGTAGTTTCCAGTTCCATGTTCAGGTTTCTGGGAGAGGATTCCAATCTCCTGGCTCTGTGCTGATGGATGAGGAGGCGTGTGGACATCCAACCACATCTGTGGATTTTAGGTGAAAAATTTGGAGAAATTTCCATCATTTCAGCATATTTTTTGCTCTTCTGGTTGGAGAAACTTCTGTATTTTTGTTTCCATCCTTCCCAATCCACAGCGCTGCTCTTCCTGTCCCTCCTGCTCCTGTGGCTCCGTTCCTTCTTGTGGAGGTTTTTGTTTGCTAATTTGAAATTTTGGTAGTTTTGAGATTTTTGGTTAATGTACTAATGAGTGGTGGCTTTAGTGTTGGTTAATTATTAGTGTACTTATTTGTGCTGTGAGGTAGGATTAGGAGAAAGGTAAAGTAGGTTTAAAATTTTTAAAGGGTATAAAGAAAAATTTATTAACAGGAGCTAAAAGAAAATGTAATAAAAATTAGAACAAAACCTTCAGAATACTTCAGAACACTTCTCTAGAAACTTTACATCACTTTCACAAATGTCTCCTACACAAAACCAAAACACTTCTCCATCTCTCACTCCGAGGGAATCCTGTGGCTCTCCTGATGTTTTCCTCACCAATTCCAGCCCTTCCTCCTCCTCCTCCCAGTATTCCCAGCTGGAGAACCCAGCCAGGCTCTGGGGGTGGTGGGGGTTGGCTGCTCCTGCCCTGCCCAAATTCAGGGTTGGGGGCAGCGAGTGGGAACAGCCTGGAATGAGGGGTCACTAAAATTCCCTGGAAATAATGGGGGGAAGTCGGTTCTTCATCCTGTGGGGGACAGAGCTGGGGAGTAACTCGTGCATGGTTACCGTGGGATGGGTTGGGATGGAAGGGACCTCTAGGATCATCCCATTCCACCTCTGTCGTGGGCAGGGACACCTCCCACTGTCCCAGGCTGCTCCCAGCCCCAATGTCCAGCCTGGCCTTGGGCACTGCCAGGGATCCAGGGACACCCACAGCTGCTCTGGGAATTCCAGCCCAGCCCCTCCCCACCCTCCCAGACAGCAATTCCTTGCCAAGATCCCAGCCCAATCTCCCCTTTCCCACTGGAAGCCATTCCCTGTGTCCTGTCCCTGCAGGCCTTGTCCCCAGTCCCTCTGCAGCTCTCCTGGAGCCCCTTGTCTTCCATTTTCCTGTGGATGATAGAGGGAGTTTTGCATCTTCCAGCTTCTCCAAATGCCAACTTCCCGCTGTTTTATGGGAGTGATGTGCAGACTTCAGGAGGGTTTGTGGGAGCAGATTTATCTCCAGGTTGGAGCCTGTGCTTTGGGGAGGGAGCTCCCTGTGCCCCTTCCCCTCGGGAAAGCTGATTTGGAGCGATCTGGAGTTGGAGCATGGTGCCGTGTCCATCCTGCAGCTCCATGGAAGGGCAGGAGGAGCTGTCGTGGTGGGGGTCACTCAGAGCAGGGTGTCCCTCCCAGTATCCCCAGTATGGATGGCTGGGTGTTTTCCCTGGATGTGCTCAGAGCTCTGGAAAGGAGTGGAGCTGGCGGGAGGCCCGGAGAGTCGGGGAGCCGCGATTGGCAGCTCCGTGCATTCGGTTTAAATTAGGATCATATAAATTCCTTTAAAATTGTTTGATTTCACCAGCGGGAACGGAGGAGGCCTCGCTACAATGGGAGAGGAAATGGGGTTTTTGTAACATTACAAATGTGAGGCTGCCGCTGACAAGGGCTGAACATTTCATTTTGTGATAATCAGGCGGATCTGGCCGGCAGCGCTCGCAGCCGTGGCCGCGCTCCCGGGATCGGGATCGGGGGAGCTCCCAGCCCCTCCTGGGATGGACCCAGGGAGGCATTCCCGGGGTCTCACACCGAGGAGCTCTCCCTGCCCTCCTTCCCTCCTGGGTTTTATCCCAATCTGAGTTTTATTACCTGAATTCCGGGGGAATTCGCCGCGTTCCAAATCTCGTTGTTAATTACGGGGCCTGGAGCGGATGAAAGGAGCTGCACACACTTGAACTCCACTTGGACTTTGGCCCTGTGAACCTGCGTGTGTGTTTGGGTTTTGGTGGGGTTTTTTTTACAGGCTCTGAGCTCCAGGCCTGAATTACATCCCATTAACACGTGCTGATATCCGGGCCGGCCTTTATTATCCCACTCCAGGCTGGAATGTGCCGGGCATGTGGAGGAGGCCACTGGGGATGGAGCTGCTGCGAGTGAGGGGCCAAAAACAACCCAGCCAAAAGCCAGCCATGGATCCAGTGCTGGGGACAGCCAAAAGTGTCAGTGCTGCCTTTGCAGAGGGCAGGAAAAGCAGGAGTTTATTCATGGGAATCACCGGGATGCAGCAGCAGAGCTGGGCTTGGATAGATGGGGATCTGGGTTTGGACAGGGGAGTTGGGACAGGTTGATCCAGGATGAATTGGGACAGGTTGGTCCAGGGGGAGATGGGACAGGCTGATCCAGTGGGGATTGGAACAGGTTGATCCAGGATGAACTTGAACAGGTTGATACAGGGCGAGGTGGGACAGACTGATCCAGGATTAATTTGGACAGGTTGATCCAGAAGGAATTGGAATAGGTTGATCCAGGATGAATTTGGACAGGTTGGTCCAGGGGGAGATGGGACAGGCTGATCCAGTGGGGATTGGAACAGGTTGATCCAGGATGAATTTGGACAGGTTGATACAGGGGGAGGTGGGACAGGCTGATCCAGGATTAATTTGGACAGGTTGATACAGGGGGAGGTGGGACAGGCTGATNCAGGTTAATCCAGTGAATTGGGACAGGTTGATCTAGGAGGAGTCGGAATAGGTTGATCCAGGATGAATTGGGACAGGCTGATCCAGGAGGAGCTGGAATAGGTTGATCCAGGATGAATTTGGGCAGTTAGGTCCATCAGGAGGAGTTGGAGCAGTTGGAATTCCAGCTGTGCTGGGTGGAAGGTGATGTTTCATCCTCATGCCAGCAGCTGGGGGTGTTTGTGTCCCCTCTGGGCTGAGCCACCTGAGGCTGGGTCAGTTCATGTTCCCTCCTTGGCAGCCAAAATCCCCCTGGAATGTGAATGGATTGGGAAGGACTTTAAACATGATCCCATCCCACCTCTGCCATGGGCAGGGACACCTCCCACTGTCCCAGGCTGCTCCCAGCCCCAGTGTCCAACCTGGCCTGGGACACTGCCAGGGATCCAGGGGCAGCCACAGCTGCTCTGGGTAACCAGTGGTGTTCCTAATGTGTTTTCTAACCTTATGGATTCTGGGATTCTCTCCCCAGGGATGTTCTGGTTGGTCAAAAACCGTGGGAATGTTTGTGTGGGAATGAAGGATTTGAGGAACACAATGGAAAACCTGGAACTCTGAGTTCAGGATGTTAAATCCAACATTCAAATGAAAAAAAAAAGGGATCTAGCAGGAAAAATTAGGAGAGTCTGCTGGAAAGTGTGCTGAATTCTCTGGGAAGATCCTTCCTTGGTCCCTGTGGCTGGGAAGGAACAGGAATTCCAAAAAGTCCCATGAGAAAGGGCAGAAAAAAGGGAAAAAAGGAATAATGGAGTCATGGAATGTTTGCATTGGAAGGGAACTTAAAGATGATCCCAGTGCCACCCCATCCATGGGCAGGGACACCCCCACTGCCCCAGGTGCTCCAAGCCCCAATGTCCAACCTGGCCTGGGCCATTCCAGGGGTGCAGGGGCAGCCACAGCTGCTCTGGATGACCAAAGCTGACCTGGACACCGAGGTGCTGCTGGGTTTTGGTGGGAATGCAGCGCTGCTCATCAGCTGGAGAGGAGGAGGAGGCTCCTCAGGGCGGGGATGAGCAGCAGCTCCATGGACAGAGAGCCATGTGGGAAATCCAGGGTGCAGATCCAGGTTTGGATCCCACCCCAGCCCTGCAGGTCAGGGATCACAGAGAGCCACGTGTGGATCATCCCAAGTGCCTCCTCCACGCATCTCTTGTGCCTACAGAGATTGCAGAGTAATGTATAAATAAAATTTTATTATTATTTTATAATAATAATGTTGTTATAATAAAATTATAAATAATATTCTGCCAGAATATAATAATTCCTGGATCCATGGAGCTGCTGCTGCCTGTTGTTTTCCCCCACTCTGGAAACTTCCACCAGCTCAGGATCAAAAGGCAGCTGGAATTAGGGAGAGAAAAGTCTCGTGAAGAGCAGTGAAGGGAGAGATTTATTTGTTCTTTTCCCCAATTAATTGGCCTGGAGCTGCTCACTGGCATTCCCTGGAAATGCTGGGATGGCTCAGGAGCCAGGCTTGGAGCACCCAGCTCTGCAGGGTTTTAGGGATGTCTGGATTTCCATGGAACCCTGAGTTCCCTGGGTTTATAGTTGAGTTGAGGATGGAAGTTCCCGTGGGGGGTTTGCTCTGTGCTCCTGGTGGCTCTTCCAAATGGAACTGGAATTAAAGTGGATTTTTCCCAGGAGTCCAGGGAGTGGCTCCATGTGGAGTCCTGAGCGTCTGTCAGTTGGTTTTGAATTTTAAACTCATTTTTGATACCTTGGCTCAGTCATAAAATGTGCCACCATGGCATTTTCTTAAAGCTTAAATGAAAATTGGCATTTAAAAAAAAATCTGGCTCGTGTTCAAGGTGCTCTTACTCCTGCTCTGCACAACATCCATGGAGAAAACAGGATGAACTCCAGCACCTGGAGCTTTTTTCCTTGGCAAACCCCAGGTGCAGTTTCAAGGTTGGATCCCAGGCTGGGGTTTTGCAGCAGCCACTCCTGTCCTGCCCAGCAGTGCTGGCTCTGCTTTCCCATCAGCTCCATCCTGGGCATCTCTGTGGGATTTCTCCAAAGGGATGGTGGCAGGCTGGGATTCCTGTGGAGCACAGAGGGTGGACATCAGGCAGCTTCAGGCTGGGCTGAGTTCAGGAGCACCTGAGGGTGTGGAATCCAGAGGGAGGGGATGGGGGATTGTTGGAACCCTGAGAATTCCAGACTTTCTGTGCTGACAGACTCTGACCCCCAGGAGAACACTGCATTGACCTGAGGCCCTGGAGAGGCTTCCAGAATGGAATGACAGAACTGGGATTGTGGGTGTGGAGTTTGGATAGAAGTGTGTGATATCACAGGGTGGGAAACTCAGAGTTTAAGGGTTTAGAATGCAGTGATATATAGAGAGCAATTGGAGGTTTTGGGGCAGAGGCTGCTTCTCCTTCTCCTTCTTCTCCTCCATCTCCTCCTCCTCCACTTTCTGGGGGAAGGGGATGGGGGATGAGGAGGGATGAAGGATGGGAAGAGCAGCAGAGCCCTAGGGGTGGGAAGGTTTCCCAGCCTTGTCCAGGAGCTGCTGCTCTGATCCCATCCTGCAGCTCCAGGTGAGGCCAATTCCTGCCCTCCAATGGGAACATCTCCCATCCTGGGCAGGGATCCCATCCCATCCCATCCCAGCAGCTGTGGGACACCCCAGGCTGTCCCCTTGGAGGTGGCTGTGGCCAGGCTGTGGAACAGGAGGCACTTGGAGCCGTTTCCTGGGAATGCTGGGATCACTGGGATGTGGCACGAGGCGATTCCAGCATTGTTGGGAAATCCTGGCCCTCCCTGGGTTCTGTTTTAACACAACCACATTCCCCCCCCTTGCAGAGCCAACACTCCAGGGGACACAGGGACATTTCCCAGTCTCCAGACACTACCTGGTGGCCTTTTGCTGGCCCCGAACAACGTTCCAAAAAGGCACTTTGGGTTGTGTTCCCAGTTATCCTGATAACCCCGATGATCCTGATAATCCCAATTATCCTGATAATCCCTGGCATTTCTGGGCTCTGGGTGATGCTGGGCAGCACAGCTGGAATCCTCCTGGGGCCAGCTGGGTCCTGGTACCTTTCCTGGGCAGGGAATGTCCCCGTGCTGGGTGTCACCGCTCCAGCAGCATTCCGTGTTTTCCAGAGGTCACGGAGCCCTGGCTGGGATCTGCGCTGTGCCCGTGCCAAGGCTGGGCTCAGCCAGAGCCTCTGGAAGCTCCTGCTCGGTGGGGGCCGGGGTTTGTCCTGCCCCAGGACTTCCAGAGGCACCCCCAGAGCTGAACTTCCCGCTGCTTCCATCTCCCGTTCCGGGGGTTTGCCTTAACAAGTCACAATAAGGCTCGTTATTAAAAACTGGGAGTTTTTTAGCCTTGGATGCAGCAGGAGAGCCTTGGAAAGGTCGCTCTGGTGGCTGGGAGGATTTCCACAGCGGGGTGGGGATAATGGGATGGGGGTTTCTGCTCCTGGGCAGGTTTGGGAAGCAGGAATTTGATTTTCCAGTCGAGTTTAGGAACGAGACCTTCTTAATCTTTGCTCCTGCTGCTCGTCTGCTGGGGATATTAAAGTCTTAGGAGAGGAAATGCATCCTTGGGGCTGGAGAGGTGGGAAGGGACATGGGCAGCCATGGGCTGGGCTTGCAGGATTTTGGGAAGAGGCTCCCACAATGCAGGGGATGCTGTGTCCCACTGGAGAAACAATGGATGGAGAGGAGTGACTGCCAGAGCTCTGAGTGCCTGGCTTTAAACACTGTCAGAATTTAGGGGGTGTTCACAGCCATCCCCTTCCTCCTGGCAAGGAGGAGCTGGATGCACAGTGGGAATTCTGCCGGGCTCTGCCCTCAGCATCCTCTGGTTAACCTCCTGGAGAAGCGCCTCGAGGAAAACGGGGAGGAGACTTTTTTGTTTTGCGCTGGATGAAAACCTCAGCCGGCTCTGGAAGCCCCTGCTATTTTTTCATTAAGCCTTGGCCCCAAAATGTGTTATTTTAAGAGTGTTGAGCAGCCCTCTCCGGGCAGGGGAGCCATCACTTGCCACTGGTGTTTGATCTGGAAGCTTTTTGAGACAAAACCTCCCCGAGTGTCTGCCCTGAGCCGGAGCCTCCGCTCCCGTCACCGCGGCCCGCATCCATCCAGGCCCGGAAAGGCCTCCAAGATCATCAAGTCCAACCTTTGAAGTTTGGGACTTCTGGGTTTTCTTCACTCTCTGGGCTCTGGAGATGAGGTGTGAGAAATCCCAGAGGCAGGGGGTGGCATTTTGTGGGCTCTGTCACCGTGTGCCACCCCCTGCTCGCACTCGGGGACCCCCGGTGGTGCCAGGGATGTGTTGGGATGGGATGGGAGCTACAGGAAAAAGGAGCAGGAGGAGATGGGAATGATCTGAGAACTGGGGAGGGTTTTTGAAGTGGCTCCTGGAGTGAAGTGTCAGGCCAGGAGCTTGAGGCTAAATGTGATCCCTCGGCGCCGTGGGAGCCGCCGTGGATGGGAAACGCAAGCGGGAACGTCTGGAAGGGCAGGACACATCTGGGGAGGTGCTGAGGGCTTTGTGCAGATCTCAGCAGGTTCTGCCCTTCCTCGTGCTTTCCCTCTGCTCCCTCCCACATCACAGAACTGCAGTGCAAATGTGCTTATTGTCATAAAAGGGCTTTTTATTCCCCGTTTCCTGGTGTTCTGGGAAGGTTTCACTGTTTATTTAACAGGAATTCTGTGCCTTTAAGTCTACGTTGAAAATTTATACTCCATAGGAAGTTTATTAATAAATGGGCATCCCTCTCAATTCCTTTTATGACCTCAGAAATGAAACTGCTAAATCATGGCCTTTTTTATTTCAGCATCTGGGTGAGGAAGGACCGTGGGGCCTGGGGGATCCCAGCAGTGGATCCACATTCCCTGGGCATGGCTGCACCAGAAAATCCAAAGTTTAACTACAGGGCAAGCATGTGCTGGCCCAGCTTTTTGTGTGGCTGCCTTTTAGACCTTTTAAGAGTCTTGAAATCCAGAGATGTTAGAAATAAATCCTTTATCTTACAGTCATGGAATGGTTTGGGTTGGGAGGAGCCTTAAAGATCATCCAGCTCCAGCCTTTTTCTGTGAGCAGGGACAACTTCCACATCCCAGGGTGCTCCAAAGCAAATCCAGCCTGGCCTTGGACATCTTCCAACCCCTGTGACAGAATTAGTGATTAATAATTAATTCTTAATAATTAGGGAAAGTGCCAAGTGGAGGCAGGAGCACTCCTTGCTCTTTCCTTAGAGCCATCAGGAATGGCTGTTGTGTGTGTGGGATTTCAGCTGGAAAAGAGGAGCCCTGAACCTCCTTTCATTCAGCCTGGACTGTGATTTTTGGGTTGGGCACTGTGATTTTTCCTGCTCTTGTTTCTCCTGGTTTTTATTTTGAGGCTGGGAAGTTGCTCCCGGGAGCACCAGGATCCTGTGGCTCTGGGGCTGAGGCAGCTCAGACTGACCCCACAATAAACTCAATTTGTGCCTGGTTTGGTGTGGAGGAGCTCAGGGCTCTGGGCAGCAAGGCCCTGCCAGGAGAGGTGATGGAATCACCTCAGAAATCTCTGGGAATGGCTCCCACCAGGATGCTGCTGCCCAGGATGATAAATTCAACAAAAATAATAAAAATGTGGCTGCTCATAAACCTTTTAAATGGACTGGGTTTTCCCAGATTTCTCCTCTTAAAAATTCCACGGGTGGTTTTGGTAACGGGGAGGGGTTTGATCTCTCCATGCTCTCCAGCTGGGCACTGCTCCTGCCCTGGGACTCTGGAGATGTGCAGGAGTCTGAGGAGGTTTTGGGAGCATTCCTGGTCTCCCGCAGACGTGGAGTCAGGGCATGGTTTGGGTGGGAAGGGACCTGACATCCCTCCCATTCCCATGCCAAGGACTGTGCCAGAGTCTCCAGCTCCTCACCTGGAGCTGCCACCTGGAGCTGGTGGATGTGGCAAAATCCCGATGCTGTGCCAAGGTCACAGCTGGGCACCCAAACCCCGTGTGCCACGCCCACCCCAAGCTGCCCCTGAGCTCAGATTTTGGCTTTTGGTCCAGGTGAGCAAAACCCGATCCTTCCTGCAAATGATGGACCTGAAACCTCGTGCACAGGGTGCCAGCTGCACCAAAATCCCCTTTTGGGAATGTCACTGCCCTGGAATTCCCAGGGAGCTTTGTCCAGCCCTTCCTTCCCTGGGCTGGGAGTGACCCAGGGAGGGAACCGCTCTGATCCCCAGGGAATTCACCCTGGGGCTGGAACAAGATGGAAATGGGTTCATGCTGAGGGCTGGGCTTGTTCCAGCTGAGGTGCAGCGGTTTGGTTTTCAGGGAGTCGTGGTTCCATTGTCAGGGAATGCCAGTTCTGTTTTCAGGGAATGGTGGTTCAGTTTTCAGGGCATAGTAGTTCTGTTTTCAGGGAATGGTAGCTTGGTTTTCAGGGAATGGTGGTTCCATTTTCATGGAATGTTGGCTCCATTTCCAGGGAATGGCAGCTCCATTTTCAGGGAACAGTGGTTTGGTTTTCTGGGAATGGTGGCTCTATTTTTGGGGACAGCTGTTTTGGTTTTTAGGGAGTGATGGCTCAGTTTTTAGGGAATGGTGGCTCTGTTTTCAGGGAATGGTGGCTCCATTGTCATGGAATGGTGGTTCCATTTTCAGGGAGTGGTGGTCTGCCGGCACACAGTTTGTGGTGATTGGCAGTGGGGCTGTGGCCCGACCCCATCCCTAACTGGCTGCAGCTGTGCAGGACAGGTGAGCAGCATTGAAGGTAACGAGCCATGGAGTGCCCAGGTGTGCTGGGCAACCACCCAGGGAGCAGAGGGCACACAGGTGTGATGTGTGAACATGAGGGGATAAAAGGCTGGGCTGGAGAACAAGAAGGGCAGATGCTGGCAGCCTTCTGAAGTGGAATGGTGTTACTGTGTGTGGGCAGACACCTGAAGCTTTCTGATGAGGTAAGGTGTGACTGTGTGTGGGGTGAAGCTTTCTGAAATTGTGTGGTGACACTCTGCGTTGTGGCCATCTCAGCTGTGACATGTGCTGTGACAGTAGCTCTGTTTTTAGGGAATGGTGGTTTGGTTGTTGGGGAATGGTGGCTCAGCTTTTAGGGCATGGTGGTTCAGTTTTCACGGAATGGTGGCTCCATTGTCAGGGAATGGTGGCTCTGTTTTCAGGGAATGGAGGTTCCATTGTCATGGAATGGTGGCTCTGTTTTCAGGGAATGGTGGTTCCATTGTCATGGAATGGTGGCTCTGTTTTTAGGGAATGGTGGTTCCATTATCATGGAATGGTGGCTCTGTTTTCAGGGAGTGGTGGTTTGTAGGAACACAGTTTGTGGTGATTTGGGAGTGGGATGAGCCCCATCCCTAACTGGCTGCAGCTGTGAGCAGCAGGTGAGCAGCACTGACAGCAGTGAGCCATGGAGTGCCCAGGTGTGCTGAGCAACCACCCAGGGAGCAGAGGACACACAGGTGTGATGTGTGAACATGAGGGGATAAAAGGCTGGGCTGGAGAACAAGAGGGGCAGATGCTTGAAGAATTCTGAGTGGAATGGTGTTACTGTGTGTGGGCAGACACCTGAAGCTTTCTGATGAGGTAAGGTGTGACTGTGTGTGGGGTGAAGCTTTCTGAAATTGTGTGGTGACACTCTGTGTGTTGTGGCCATCTCAGCTGTGACAGTGGTTCCATTGTCAGGGAATGCTGGTTTGAGTTGGTTTGCAGGGAATGGTGGCTCTGTTTTCAGGGAATGGTGGCTTCATTTTCAGGGAATGGTAGTTCAGCTTTCAGGGAACGATGGCTTCATTTTCAGGGAATGGTAGTTCAGCTTTCAGGGAATGGTGGCTTCGTTTTCAGGGAATGGTAGTTCAGCTTTCAGGGAATGGTGGCTCTGTTTTCAGAGCATGGTGCCAAGCTGCCTGCCCTTCCCGTGACACTCTGGGACGAATTGCAGCCAGGTGCTGCAGCAGCCACCGAGGGGATCCTGCAGCAGCCCAAGGCTTCCCTTCCCTCCAAGGTTTTTTGCAAAATCCTCAAGTTCTGCTGTCAGGCTCAGGTCGTTTAAACCTCTCCACATATTCTTCCAATTCCCATCTATGGCAAATTTAGAACAGCTTTCATTTCAGGGAGAATGTCCTTCAGTTCCTCCAGGCCAGGAGAAGCTGCTTTGTTTCCCTTTCCTGGTTTTTTGGAGCAGGACAGGTTCCTGTGGGGACAGGGAGACACAGCTGGGACCCCCTGGTGGCTTTGATTTGGGTTCTCCATCTGCTGCTCATCGCTTTTGGTTCCTAGGGGAGGCTGGGAAAGGCTGGGATCCAGCAGGGTGGAAGGAGCACCAGGGACATTCCCTGGTCCTGTATTTTCAGGGAAGGTGAGATTTGGGGTTTTCATTTAAAATCTCTGCATTTTGGTGGTGGGTGTTGACCTGGGCCAAGCTCACCTGTGCCTTAGGATTGTGGGATTGTTTAGGTTGGAAAATCCTGTGAGATCTGAGCCCAGCACTGCCCAGGCCACCGCTGCCCCGTGTCCCCAAGTGCCACATCCACAGGGATTTTGAATCCCCCAGGGACAGGGATTCCCCCACTTCCTTTGCAGATTTGGGAGGGAAACATGGGTCCTGATGTGTTCCCATTCTTGCTGTTCCAAACTCCTTCCGCAGAAACATCCTCTGGGCATCTCAGGTCTTTCAAAACTCAGGAATTAAGGAAAAAAACATTCAGAATAGGGTATGGCTGGGTGGAAACAGCCTGTTGGAGATGATCCTGCTGCACTGGAGGGATTTTCCCTGGCATTCCCAGTGTGCAGCCCTGTGCTGCAGCAGGAGCAGAGGGCATGGAACCTTCCTGTGCCTCAAGCAGATTTGGGAAGAATTTGAGAAGCATTTGTAGGGAAAACCTCAAGCCAGATCTTGGGAAAAGGAAGAGGAAAAGCTGTGGGATGCAGCTGGCTCAGGGTGTTTACTGTGTCTGATGCTGGGATGGGTGGGAAGGGGGAAGGTTTGGGGCAGAAACTGCTCCTGTGTGTAGAGAGAGAGGAGCAGGAGGTGTCTGGAGGTGTTGGTGTTTAACCTCCTCCTTGAAGGCAGGAGACTGAGGGAGTTGTGCTTCCCTGTGCAGGTAAAATTCCATTTCTGCTGCTTCCCACAGATCCCCATCCCCTCCGTGCCAGCTTTCCCTTGGTGTGCCCGTTAAAAACAAGCAGAGCTTTCCTCTTGGAGCATCTTCTGCTCCAGGGTTTGGGTTTTTCCGTATTTTCAGCTTCCCAGAGGAGTTGGAAAGCTGTTCCTGCCTGGCACTGGGGATCAGAGTTCCCAGGCAGGGATGGGAACGCTTCCCAGGCAGAGCAGCGCTGAGTGTTTGGGGTTTCCTGGGATTGTCACATTCCCAGCGCCTTGTCCTCAGGATCCTGCTGGGGACAGAGCTCTGGATGTCTCAATTGTGGCCTTCTCCTTCAGGAGAACATCTCCAAAGGCTGTGGAAAGTCCTGGATTAAGGAAAGGAAGGAGAGGAGCAGTTCTTGGCCCTGAGCTGTTTTGGGGTTGTCCGAGCTGGGCTGTGGGAACTGGAACCTTCCATGGGGTATCGGGAGGGAATTCCTGGCTGGGAGGGTGGGGAGGGGCTGGGCTGGAATTCCCAGATTTGCTGTGGCTGCCCCTGGATCCCTGGCAGTGTCCAAGGCCAGGTTGGACATTGGGGCTTGGATCCACCTGGGATGGTGGGAGGTGTCCCCGTGGCAAGGGTGACACTGGATCATCTTGAAGATCCTTTCCCACCCAAGGCATTCCATGATTCCATGATAATTATTGCTCTGATAACTTGTCCCTCCTGTTAATTTGCCCTTTGAGCCAACACCTCCTTCTCCACTTGCTGATGTGTCCATGAAGGTTCACATCTCCTGGACTCTTCCTCTTTCTAGTAGTTTCCCCCCTATTTCTACTTAATCCAGACTAGGTTTTTCTCTCCTTTTGTTCTGATTTGCCTCTTTGCAGCCTCTGTTGTTCCTTTCCATCCACGTTTCATTAAAACTTGGAAAACCCATCTCTGCCTTGTCACCCTCACTAGGACTTGATGATGAGGGAGTGTGACAGCGTGGAGAAAAGCTGGATGAATTTTCCACCTCTGTGGCTTGGTTGCTTGGGTTCTGAGTGGAGAAACCTGCCCAGACATGGATGTGCTCCTCTCCTGCAGCCAGGGCTGGTTCCTCTCCAGGGATTTGTGGCTGGCTCCCAGGAGAAGGTGGCCAGGTTGCCTCTCTGTGCACCCAGGGCTGCCTGAATTTATTGGTGCTGTGTCCTCATCCCTCCCCTTCCACCTCAGAGCAGAGAAGGAGGAAAACAACAAAATTATTCTGGAATTTAGGCCCAGCCTAGACTGGGATCAGCTGGGACAAGGGCTCTCCTGGTGTCTCTTCCCTGGGCTCTCCATGGTTCCAGAGGTGCCCCAGGAATGCCGTGGATGGGCTGGGGGGGGATTGATTGTGTTGGGGTTTGCAGAGGCCCCCAGTGCTGCTCCTGGGGATGCCTGGTTGGGATCCCTGGGGCAGAGTTCCTGCAGGAGACCCCCTGGCCCTGCAGTGCCTCGAGATCCCAAGGGCAGATCCCAATCTCCAGGGAGCTGTGAGGCTGCTGCCTTTGGTCTGTGTCTGGAACATTGGGTGGCTGGGACCTCTGGGAATGTTGAATATTTCACATTAATGCCTGTGAGCACCTTGCACCAGAATCCTGGCGTGCTTTGGGTTAGAAGGGGCCTTCAAGACCATCCCATTCCATGGGCAGGGTCACCTTCCACTATCCTGGGGTGCTCCAGCCTGGCCTTGGACACCTGCAGGGATGGAGCAGCCACAGCTGCTCTGGGAATCCATTCCAGGGCCTCACCTGTCTCTGAGTGAGGAATTCCCTCAGTGTCCTCTTCCTGGTGCTGCTGCTCCCCACCAGCCTCTCCTGAGACTTCCCAGAAATCCTCTGGCAGGGGAAAAATTGGAGATCTCTTTGTGACCAGAAATCCACTGGCTCTGGAGAAGCTGGAGATCTCTTTGTGGCCAGAAATCCACTGGCTCTGGAGATCCTGGAGATCTCTTTGTGGCCAGAAATGCACTGGCTCTGGAGAAGCTGGAGATCTCTTTGTGACTTGAAGGATTTTCCTTCAGGCTTGCTGGCGGGTGGCACAAGTGGAACATGGAACTATTAATGAGCAGCTCTGCAGGGAAAGGGAATTCATGTCCTGTGGATCAAAGGAATTTGCTGGGTATTAATTCCATTTATTTACAAGTTCAGCTGCTTTGTAAACGTCTCCTTGTCGGGCCGTTCCTGTTAACAGCGGCTGGGGCTGTTTTTAATAACCTTTTATTTGGAACAAAGCTGGCAGAAACGTTCTCTGCTTTCCTTCAGGGTTGGTGGCATTGCCTTCAAGCTTCCCTGGCCTCAGAGGCTGAGTTTTAACCCCTTGGTAGCAGCGGGATCCGCTCCAGACACGGAATATCTGGAAGCACTTGGCACAGCCTGCGGGAATCTGGTTTAGTTCTCAGAGCCCGGCGTTTGACATGCAATTAAAAGGCTGCGAGCTTTGCTCACTCTTATAAATTTCTTTTGCAAGTGTGGCTGTTAAAGTGCACTTTTATCAGCCACCTGTGCCCGCTTGGCAGTTTTACAGAGGGGCACTGGCCCCGTAAATGGGAGTTTTTCACGTGTCCCCTTTCGGGGTTTTTGAGGAGTGGGGCTGTTGGCGCAGCTGCAGCTGGGGCAGTTTGTGTTTGCAGCTACTGCAGCTCTCCTTTGGGAAGGGAGCTCGTGTGGGGCCAGGGATGCACACGTGGGCTGGTCCCCGTGGAGAACTGACTGGAAAAATTGCACAGGGAAAGAAAGGAGCTGTTCCTTGGGCTTCAGGAACTGCACACAAACCTGCAAGGCTTGAGCAGCCTTGACCCTCCATCTGGTTTGTTGGGAGGCATCTCGTATCCTGGAATGAAGAATACAAAGGGGACCTGCTGGAGAGAGCCCAGAGGAGGTCATGGAAATGCTTCCAGGGCTGGAGCCCCTCTGCTCTGGAGCCAGGCTGGAGAGCTGGGAATGTTCCCCTGGAGAAGGGAAGGCTCCAGGCAGAGCTCAGAGCCCCTGGCAGGGCCTGAAGGGGCTCCAGGAGAGCTGCAGAGGGACTGGGGACAAGGCCTGGAGGGACAGGACACAGGGAATGGCTTCCAGTGGGAAAGGGGAGATTGGGCTGGGATCTTGGCAAGGAATTGCTGTCTGGGAGGGTGGGGAGGGGCTGGGCTGGAATTCCCAGATTTGCTGTGGCTGCCCCTGGATCCCTGGCAGTGCCCAAGGCCAGGTTGGACCTTGGGGTTTGGAGCAGCCCGGGAATAGTGGGAGGTGTCCCTGCCCATGGATGGGGTGGGAATAGGATTTAGGGTCCCTTCCCACCCGAGCCATTCCATGGCTGTGCAGAGCCCACCCTCCGTGGTGCTGCTCAGCCCCGTTTGTTGCACTGGAACTTCAGCTGGGAGGACCCTCAGAGAACATGAGGTTTGGTTTGTAGGGCACAGCCAGGGGAGGTCTCGTTTAACCTCCTGTTCACACTTTTAGGTCAGGCTTTTCTCAGGGTTTTACCTCAGAAACCTCCGTGGATGAGGATGCAGAACCTCTGGGGGTTTTCAGTAAGAATCAGTCATGTTTTGTTCCTGCATCTTCCTGGTGACCTCCTGTGGGGCCTGAAGGTTCTTTCTGGAGCCTTTTCCTCTGGGAAGCTCCAGTTCTTGACCTCACCACGGGTCTCCCCCTGCCCTACCCAGGCAGTGCCATCCTTGTCCCATGGGATCCCAGCACTGTTCCGTGGGGTCCTTGGGATGTGGTGATTTCACAGAACCGTGGAATGCTTTGGGTGGAAGGGACCTTAAATCCCACCCATTCCCACCCCATCCATGGGCAAGGACACCGCCCACTGTCCCAGGGTGCTCCAAACCCCAGTGTCCAACCTGGCCTTGGACATTTCTGGGGTTCCAGGGGCAGCCACAGCTGCTCTGGGAATTAATTCCATCCTGGCAGGAGGAATGAAGGGCTCATGGCAGGAAGCTTTGGGATCACCCTGGTGAAGGTGCTGAAGTCTCCTGTCCATGCCCTGAGCTTTGTGTGCAGGGCCTCAGACAGGGAGGTCCCTCTGTGAGATCATGGTCCTGGAATGTGGGTTTATCCCATCCAGGGAGACTTGGATTCGCTCTTCCACCAGCAGGGACAATAAATTTCCATCCCCCAGGGAGGGATGATGGGATTTATGGAGGGTGCACGTGGCCCAGCCCTGGCTCTGGTTCTTCCCTGGTTTATGGAAACCTCTGAGATCTGGGAGTGCTCCCAGGTGTCCCCAGGCGCTGGGGCTCAATCCTGCAGTTCCTGTGGAATTGTGGCCAAGGGCTGGACACCACTGCAGGCGCTCTCTGTCTTTATTCCATGAATCCCCACTTCCTCCTCTCCTGTTGCTCTCCAGGGATTTTCTCTGCAAAGCTCTGCCCACCTTGGAGTCTTTAAGGTTTAATTTTATGCTGTGCTTTTATTTTATATAGAAATAAGGACAGGATGAGTTTGCTGTTGGCTAATTGAATTATTTCCCTCATTTTATCAGTTCTTGGCTTATGGAGCCTTAATATCCATGCTGGGACTCCCCAGTTTGTTTTATATACTCCCAAGAGCTTTTTGGGAGACATTTTCCCCACAGAACTCCAGATTTTGGGTGGCACATCCTCTCCCCTTTCCCTCCCCAGTACCAAACCCCACTCTGTGTGATGTGGTTTTTAAATCCCAGTGATTTGCTCTGAGTCAGAGCCTTCCCATCCCGAGCAGCCACGAGGCTGAGGAAAAGGAGCTTTTGTGCCTCATAAAGCCCTGGGAACAGTTGCTACTGATAAAATGTTGACAGACCCCCTTGCTCGCCGCTCCCCGTGGTGCCACTGCAGGGAAATGTCACCATGAGCCCGGCTGGGACAGCTTGTGTACAGCTGAGCTTTATCACAAACAAACAAGGCTTTGGAAGCCTTCAGTGATTCCCATTTCCCCCCCATTCCCTCCAAGCATTTATTTGCTTTTCTCCCTTTTAAGCTGAGTTTACAGCTTCCTGGCCCCGCCGATTTCTGATTGACTTAAAAAATCATCATAAAAAAAGGCCCCTGTGTAGCTGGAGCTGCTGAAATGCCTCCAAGGCGTTGTTTATAGGTCCATGTTCCCTCTCTGCTCAGGGAAAGTGAGGCTTTAATGCCTTCCACGTTTCCTGGGCTCGGATACAGAGCACTGTGGCTTTTGGAGATGCTTTTTGCTGCTTTTTGGGATTCTGAGGAAAATGTTGGCAGCCAGGGCCGGGATTCTGCCTCTCAAGGTGAGGCTGATGTGTCTGGAAGGCTCAGGAGTGGCTCCAGTGGGAGCTGGAGAGCTTCCAGAAGTGCTGTCGGATGAGTTTCACTCCAGAGGGGATGGAGGGTGAGAAAGGCCGAGTTTTTCCACGCTGGACAGGCTCCAAGAACAGGGCAACCTCAGAAATGTCCCTTGGTCCCACCTTGGCTTGCAAAGCCCCGTGGAGCTCCAGCCCTGTCCCACCAACCCTGCAGGCAAGCAGGGAACACGTGGTGGGATGGAGATGGAGCAGGGACACCTCGGTCAGCTCTTCCCTGGGCACCTCCAGGTTGTGTCCATGGCTGAAGTTTGGGATGGAATTCCCATTCCTGGACACTTCTGTTGAATTCCCAAGGGAATGGGGGTTGAGACAAGCAGGGAACATGTGGTGGGATGAAGATGGAGATGAAGCAGGGACACCTCAGTCACCTCATCCCTGGACACCCGTGGCTGAAGTTTGGGATGGAATTCCCATTCCTGGTCACTTCTGTTGAATTCCCAAGGGAATGGGGGTTGAAGGAGGGTTCAACCATCTCCCCAGAGCTCACCAGTGCCTTATCCACCTTGTCCAAGACCACTCCTCCGTTATTTATTTAATTGTCCTCCTGCAGGCACCTGGAATGGATTTTGGGAGCACAGCTGGTGTCCCTTTGTCCTTTCTCCTGCCCCGTTCCCCCTGGGAGAGGCTCCCCGGTGAGTCCTGGCCTCGAGGGCCACCCCAGCATTCTCTGTGCTCAGGGACACCAATACTGGATCCACCTGGCAGGTGCTGGGCTCCCCTGGGATTTGTCCAACCCCGTGGAATATTCAGGCATCGATCACAGTTTTATGTAGGAGACACTGCAGATTTTGCCCTCCTGAGAGGTTTTTTCCATCTTCTTCCTGTTGTTGGGGCTGTGGGGTGACCAGAGGCTGCTCCTGCAGGGGACACAGGATGGATGTGGACGGTCAAGGACACGGATTTGGGACAAAGTGGAAGCAGCCGCTCATTTTGAAACTAGAATTGTTCAGTATCTGATTTTTGATGTGGAAAATGGAGTTTTTCTGTCCTGTCTCACCTGATGGTTCTTTGTGGGGTAATTTGGTGGAAATTTGTCAGTTGTGTGTCCCAGCTCAGCCTTGGAACATCCAGAGCAGGGATGGGACAGGTGAGGAGTCCCACAGCCCCTTTTCCCTCCTGGCATCAACCTGAACCTGCAGAAAACCCCTTGGAACTGCAGGAATCTCTTGTTGATTTGTTGTTGTTGTTTGGTGTTTTTTTTTTTTTTTTTCTATTAAGGTTGGGATTGAAAGTGTTTGAGATGGTTTGTTTTTTTTGGGATTTGGATGTTTATTGTTTTTTACTTATATTACAGTCTTATAAGTTGTGAGTTTTCCAGTATTTTACTAATAAGTTATAAAATGGCTCTGTATTTATTTAGATAGGGTCTTTTAAGGAAAAGCTATCTAATTAAGAAATGGTACTTGCATTATTTTTAGTTTTAATAACTAATTCTGTCTCATAATGTGGACTTTTTGGTCTAATTAGAAAACATTACTTCAGCTTATGAAGAAGGTGAAGAAGAAACTTTCATCTTGTCTTATATAACTATATTTTAAAATGTTAAACTCTTAAGTTTTTTACTAGGTGATATTACACACTTCTATTCAAACTATACACTCACAATCCTAGTGTTATCAATTAATTTTGGAAGCTTTCTTTATGCTTTTTGTAGTGTTCTCTTGAGGGTCTGTGCCTTTCAATACAGAAAGTCCAAAATTCTCAGCATCTGGGGTTCCAACAATCCCTTTTTGCCTGATTTTCCTGGAGCAGGAGTGTGAAGGAACTGCTGTGGCTGTGAGGAGTCAGCTTGGATCATTGTGCTCCTGGTCAAGATATTTGGGATTTTCTTTGGTCCTCATATCCCAACAACTCATTGTTTGCATTCTGAAGGAAGTGGCAGGTGATAAATTCTGGGTTTAGGGCATAACTTGGGTCCAGACTCTCTGTTTTTGCTGTCCCAGGTTTGCTTTAGGAAAGCTGAAGGAGGGTTCTTTATAGGCTGAGTGTGTCTGTAGTGTGGAAAGGTTAATAAAATCCATTTGTAGGGTGAGCAGGCCTTTAGCAGGCTGGGCTTTGTAGGGGATTCTCCTTCACAGGGGGATCCAGGCCCTGCTGCTGGTGGCTCTGGCTTCCCTCCAGCCCTTCCTGAGTCATTAGGAGGAGAAGATTAAAAATAAAAAAGAGCAACTTCAGTCAAGTTCCTTAAAGGGGAACAATTTCTTCGGTTAATCAGAGGACCATGGGGTGGTTTGGGTTGGAAGGGACCTCAAAGTTCATCCAGTGCAGGGACAGCTCCCATGGACCATGGTGCTCCAAGCCCCAGTGTCCAGCCTGGCCTTGGATTCCGGTTGTTTTGGATTCCACAGACAAGAAATGAAAGGAGGAAAGGCGCAGAAATGCTCTTCTTGACGAGAGCTCCTCTCCCACCCTCTGGGCTCTCCTGCCATGGCCGAGGAGGTGACATCCAGCAGATCACAGGGCTGTCCTGCCTGACGTGCAGCTGATTCCCGTGGCAGAGGCTTTATAAGAATTGAAGTTGGGATTTGTTGACTGTTTTTATCTGTCAGGCTCCAGTCGCTGTGATGTCGCTCCAAACCAGCACGGGCAGCTCGTAAATCTGAATTATCCCTCACTGCTCTGGGGTGAGGGCACGTTTGTTTATTTATTTATTTTATTTAATTTATTTTATTTATTTTACACCATCCCATGGTCGTTCTTGAGGTGGTTTCTCCTTCCCTCCTGATGTCTGTGGGAATCCAGCTCCTTTTCCTGTTGTTTTTCCAGTCTCATCCAGGAGCTTTGCTCTTCCCTTGGCTCCTGTCACTCTGGATATTGCAGAATGAGAGAGCAGCCATGAGAGGAAAGGGAAAGGAACTGGTGATGTTGGTGCTGGAGAGGGTGTGAGGCAGGTATTCCATAGGTGCATCCAAGGATTCCTGTGTGGATCCCAGCTCCTTCTCCATAGTGAGTTTCTTAGTGTGGCACAGATTTTTTATATATCTATATGAAAATAAATGTATATGTGTATATACAAAGGCATGGAGGGAACAGGACACAGGGAATGGTTTAAACTGAGGGAAAATAGGATTAGAAGAGGTTTTATGAAGCAATTCCTGGCTGGGAGGGTGGGGAGGCTCTGGAATGGAATTCCCAGATTTGCTGTGGCTGCCCCTGGATCCCTGGCAGTGCCCAAGGCCAGGTTGGACACTGGGGCTTGGATCCACCTGGGACAGTGGGAGGTGTCCCTGCCCCATAGCAAGGGGATGAACAAGATGATCCTTAAGGTCCCTTCCCACTCAAACCTTTCCATGATTTTTCAAGTTTCAAGAAATGTCCATTCTACTAAAAAAATTAATAAATTTTAACTGGTGGCCACTTTGTGGTGTAAAAGATAAAAATCTGGTGTGGGGGTAAATCCAGGACTGAGACTGAGGTGTAGGAGATGCAGCATCAGCTTTGGGGAGGGATTTGGGATAATTCCCTTTTGGAGTGTCAGGTTTGGGGTGATTTGGTGGAAATTTGTCAGTTGTGTGTCCCAGCTCAGCCTTGGAACATCCAGAGCAGGGATGGGACAGGTGAGGAGTCCCACAGCCCCTTTTCCCTCCTGGCATCAACCAGAACCTGCAGAAAACCCCTTGGAACTGCAGGAATCCCTTTTTGCCTGATTTTCCTGGAGCAGGAGCATGAGGGAACTGCTGTGGCTGTGAGGGGTCAGCTTGGATCATTGTGCTCCTGGTCAAGAAATTTGGGATTTTCTGTGGTCCTGATTCTCCAATAACTCCTTGTTTGCATTCTAAATCCCTCCTTTAGGAATTCCAGCTGAGCAGGTCAGCTTTGTGCACAGGAACAGAGGAATTCCTAAAGCTGAGCTGGAGGAGCCCGGCCGAGCTCGAGGCCTTGGCATTGGGGCTGGGATTTGGGGTCATTCCCATGGGAGGTGCTTTGACCTCATTCCTGTGCTGAAAAAGAGGGAATTGGTCATCACAACCAAACAACTCCAATCCTAAGTGCACTCTAAGTGATCCTTAGAGTGTGAAAAATAAGATTTCACCCAGAATTTCCTTTCTTTTGGGATTTAATTGCAGGGAAGGGGCTGTGGGGAAGTTGGGGTGCGGGGCCTTTGGGAATGGGTTGGGAAAAGCAGCTCGGGGTTGCCACTGTGCATTATTAATTTGGTGTGTGCACGCTCTGGGGTTTCAAGGGCAGGCTCCCACTTCCAGCATGTTCACTGTGGCTTTCCCAGAGTTTTCCCAGGGTTTGACAGGCTGATCCAAGGCTTTAGCTCTTGGAAACCACTTCAGTGGGGCCAGGGAGCCACGGAGATTATCCAAGCTGGAGCAATCAATCCCTTATGTCCCAAACTGCTGGAGATCCAGGGCTGCACTTCCCTTCACTGACTCCTCGGTCTGAATCAACTCTTTTTTTGTAAAAACCAATTTTTAAATCATTCCTCCTTTTGAGTTACGGGCAGAGCAAAGGGGGCTGGGATTGGGAGACCTCGAGTTGGAGGCAAACGCAGTCTTTGTATGGGAGCCAGGATTTATTTTATTTTACACCATCCCATGGCGGTTCTTGAGGTGGTTTCTCCTTCCCTCCTGATGTCTGTGGGAATCCAGCTCCTTTTCCTGTTGTTTTTCCAGTCTCATCCAGGAGCTTTGCTCTTCCCTTGGCTCCTGTCACTGTGGATATTGCCAAATGAGGGAGCAGCCATGGGAGGGGAAGGAAAGGGAAAAGGGAAAGGAATTGATGGTGTTGGTGCTGCAATCACACAAATTCTCAGCCAGGTGGGAGAAGGGGAGGGCAGGTCCTACTGGGGGCTCAGCACTTCCAGGGAATGAGCAAGGGAAGCAGGAAAGGCAGGAGTGTGTCCTGGGGGAATCCTCTGCTGCGGGGTGCAGGACATGGACGTGGCACTCAAGGGGCTTTGGTGTCCCTCGTGTGGCCATCCTACAGGATTTGGCCACATTTGGGTTCTTGGGAGGCTGAATTTTAAAGGATCAGTGGGGAGGGGTTGGGTTTGAGCAGGAATTGCTCTTCTGGAAGAGTGGTCAAGCTCTGGAGCAGCTCCTCAGGGCAGGGGTGGAGGGACCATCCCTGGAAGTGTTCAGGGACAAGTGGACGTGGCACTTCGGGATAGGGTTGAGGGGGATGGACAAAACTTGGACTCAGTGACCTCAGAGGGCTTTCCCAACCTTTCTGATTCTGTGGGAAGCCCAGGGGAGCCTTTGGAAAGCTGTAGCTGAAGGAAATGAATGGAATAAGTTTGTTCTTAGCTGCTGGAGAACTGTGGGATCTCCAGGCCTGTACTGCCAGAGCTTGTCCTGCCTGGACACCAAAATCCAGGAGTCAAGAGCCTCCAATCCTTCAGAAACTCCCTCAGCAGCTCTGATGGTCCCAAATACCGTGTTTATTTCCTTCCCATCCCCATTAACTGCATTAGAGCCTGCCTGAAGTGTGAGGTTTCACGTCCCTTCCAGGTTCCCTCGCCTTTCCCATCCCTGTGATCTCTGGAGGTGCAGCTCATCCTTTCCAGCTTTTTTTGGTAAGAATGGAGCACGGCCACTTTCTCATTTAGATGAAAAAAAGCTTTATAGGGTTGTTTTTATACAAAAAGTCTCCAGTTGGGGTTGGTGATCAGTGAGGGGCAGCCTTTTGTAGTGCCTGGGTAAATCTGTTCCAGCGCCACGAGCAGACGGGTGTTTACATTAGCGTGTTAATTCCTTATATTTGGGGAGTTCTGATCCATGGAAAAACAAAGTAATGAAAGGGTTTTTTTATTCTTTTTTTCCCCCCCTCTTTCTCTCTCTTCATAAATTAGAAACATTCACTTTTAGGGGGAAAAAAAAAATTTGTGAAGTTAAAGGCAAAATTATGGCATTTATTATCTTGAATTTCCATGACTGGTTAATTTTGCCTGTGTGTGGGTGGCTAAATAATCCTTCTGTTTCCGAAATCTTCCCGAGGAATTCTTTGTTAGTGCAGCGAGACAGACGCCGTGCTTGGAGAGTTGAAATGGTCAAATCCCAAATCCCATCCCGGTGCCGGGCGGGCGCCGGGGATGGCGGATCTGCAGAGGGGCTGATGGGATTCCTCATTTCCACAGGGTAATCCCTGTGCTGCTCACATTTGGGAATTCCAAGTGAGGAAGGGGCAGGGATGGAACTTCTGTGGGATTGAGGCTTCTGCTCATGCAGAGATGGCTCTGGGGCATCTTCCCTGGAGATATGGTGAGGAAGCACCTGTGGGAATGCAAAGGGGCCTCCTGCCAATCCATGGAAAGGGATTTGGGATAATTTGTGTGTGCCTGTAACCCAAGTTATCTCTATTTTCCACCTTCATCCCTGTTTCCTGGTGTAGCTTTTTATTCTGAAGTCTTTCAGAGCCCTCAGGAATTGCTTTGCTCTTTGCCCATCTGTGGNCAGCCTCATCCACAACATCCCAAATCCCTCTCCCAGTGATCCCGGTCCCTCTGGAGCAGACCAGGAAGGGCCAACATCCAGTGGGACACCCAGGCTCCCCCTGCCAGCCCCATCTGGGCCCTGAAGCTCAGCAACCCCATTGAGAGGCACTTTGGAGCCATTTCATTTTTCAATCCTGAAATGAAGGAGTTGTTGGAGGGGGCCACAAATGACATCCTCGATTTGGGATTTCATCCTGGCTCTCACAATCCCCCGGGAAGGGTTCGCCCCAGTGCCTCGCGCGCGGCCCTTTTGAAAGCCGAGGCTTTTAGGAGTTGAACGTTGTGAATACCTTGGGCTCAGTGGCATATGCAGAACAAATGTGAATCAAACACAGAAATAATTCCTTCAGGAATGTTATTTATTGATGTGGGAGCGCAATACTACACTGTTTACAATAGAGAGTTAAGTGGGATTTGGGGTTTGCTGGGAAGTTGACAGCTTGCGGTCCCGAGCAAAATTTCTGCCTTTTGTGGGATGAAAGAAGAAAAGCTGTGCTCTTGAAATGGTTATTTAGAAATGATTGGGAAGTTTGTTCCCTTTCCAGGCGGGGGAGAGGCTGCCAGGCCTGCGGTCGCCGCAATGGTGAAATTTTGGATGTGAAAGAGCTCACAGAAGTCTGTTTGCATTAGAGTAACGAGATAAAGAACCTCGCGGGGCTGGCGGGGCGCGCCGGGGGACGCGGGCGGGAGCGGAGCCCTCCCGCTCCCTTTCTCACGGGTGAGGCTTGGGATGGCTGAGGTTGGAGCAGGGAATCACCCAGGAACGGAGCCCGTGGCTTGGGAAGGGGCTGGGAGACAAGACAGAGCTGTGGGAATGACCAGGCTCTGTCACCTCTCGCTGGCTCTGTTGGGTTTTGGTGCCAGCGGGATTTTTTTGGGGCAGGTTTCTGTCCCATCCCCTCCTTGGTTCCCCCTTGGAACCTCCTTGGTTCCTGACCTGCAGCACCAGCACTGGGAGGCTGAGAAGGAAATCTGGGCCTAAGAGGAGGAAGTGAGCTCCTCATAGATTCCTTTTTTCCCTTCTGTGCCAGAGGCTTTTGCCATAAAAGTGCAAATTTGGTGCTGACACGGCTGCTGGGCTCTGCTGGCTGCCTGCACCGTGGGATGAGGTGCAGGGAATGCTGTGCACCGTGGGCAGTCTGGGAATGCTGTCACATCCAGAGCAGGTCCCAGTGCCTGATGTGTCCCTGTCCCTGCTCAGCCACAGTGAGCCCAATCCTGCTCTGGGATCGGTGATATCCACCCCCCTTCCTGCTCGTGGGTGGTGAAGTGGAGAAAAGCCTTGGATAGCTGGGAGGAATTCCCAGGGAATGACCTGGGATAACGTGTTTGGAGGTGTTTCCATGGAGTAAAGGCTGAGGAAGGGGCTCCAGGGGGTCCTGCAGCAGTTTATGGGCAGCAGTTTATGGATTTGTGGAGGCAGAGTTGGTTTTGTCCAGTGATTGAAGGACAATCCAGATGTTCACCCTGAGAGAGCCCAGCCCAGAGGAGAGTTCCTTGGTTTGGCACAAACCTGTGCTAATCCTTCCAGGTGCTGGGGGTTGTGTTTGGGATCCTGCTATCCCTGCTGGATGGGAACATGGCAGAAATCCCATGGGAGCAGCAGGATCCCGTAACCCTGGGCCGGTTCTGACCAGAGCCCAGAGTTTGTGGCCAAGGAGGTTCTCCAAGTGCTTGGACTCGGCAGGAAGGTCATGCTGTGGAATAGCTGCCCTTGGAATTGGTTTTGTTACACCCTCAGCTGTTGGGGTGTCTGTGCAGGCCCAGGAGTTGGACTGGCTTATCCCTGTGGGTCCTTCCAGCTCAGGGTATTCCATGGTTTTATGATCTGCTCCTTGCTCCTCTGGTGCTCATCAGCCACCACTGGCTGCTGGCCCAGGAGATGACCTGGGATGGTGGCACTGGGACACGTCACCATGGCTGAGGTTGGGGTGTGGGTGGTGTCACTGCTGTTCAGTGCTGGGTCTGGTTATGGTGCTGCCCAGGGTTTGTAAGACACCAAATCCCTCTGAGGAAGGAAGTTTTCCATCTCCAGTCCCACCAGGCTCTTCAGCTGCTGTGGCTTTGCTTGAGGCTGTGTTTGTTTAGGCCTTGAGATTTTGTATGAAATACCCTGAAATGGGGAAAACCCCACACGAGCAGAGGAGGGAAGGATTTGGGGTTGGGTTTGGGGTCTGGATGTGCCTGTGCAGGGAATGCTCTGGGGTTGGGTTTGGGGCCTGGATGTACCTGTGCAGGGAATGCTGAGCTGCTCAGCAGCACCCTGGGATCACTCAGATCACCCAAATTTTGGAATCTTTGATCAGGAGCCTCTCACTGTGATGTTCCCCACCTGTGGCCTGGGCCCAGAGGGCTCCCAGGCATGGAGGGGCAGTGCTGGCATCTCCTGCCCTGCTCTGGTGTCCCCTGGGGCAGAGTGGTGTCCTCTGGAGTATGGTGATACCCTTGGGGCAGGATGGTGACATCCCCTGGAGCATGGTGACATCCCCTGGAGCAGGAAGGTGTCCCGTGTCCCCTCTGGGCTCGCTGGCCCTGCACTCTGCAGGACCAGGGGCTCCTCCTGGGTGCAGTGGCTGTGCTGGTGGCCGTGCCAGGAGGGCCAGAGGGTGGCAGTGGCCAGGGCTGGCACAGGGCCCGGTGCCACCCTGCGCTGTGCCCTGGTGGCACCGCCAGCCTGGAAGGGTTCGGAAGCTCCCGCTGGTGGCACATCCAGCAGCACCGGGCCTGGCTGTCCCCACAGCGTCCCTGCACGGTCCCTGAAGTGTCCCCAGGGTGTCCCCACGCTGTCCTCATGCTGTCCCCACACTGTCTCTGCACTGTCCCCGAGGTGTCCCCGGTACCGCGGGGGCTCAGAGCGCCGGTCGAGCCAGGCAGGAGTTTGGGTGAGGTTGTGCAAGAGCTCTGCTGTCAGATGCCAACTATTTGTTTACTCCTTTCAAGATGCAGCATAATGAGTTTGTTTACGAGGCCTGGGCTGGAGCAGAAGGAACCCATTTGATGATTTGGGGAAATCAGCTCTCCGACCATCGCTTACACAACACAATGACCTGAGCAGCTTTTGCACCCTGGTTCTGCTAATTAAAAACCCCCCGAACCTTCGTCTTCCAATCCCAAAGAATAATTGGATTCTCTCCTCATTTGTTGTTGATTCCCTGTGAAATTCCTGCGGGTTGTTTTCAGGGATAATTTGGGGCAGGCTCCGTGTTGTGGTGGTGCTCAGACTGTCCCTGTGTGGTCACTGGGGGGGTGACAACCTGCAGGATGGGTCCCAGAAGAGTTTGGGGCAGGTTCAGGGGTAAAGCCAGCTCTGAACAGAGCTCCTTGTGTTTCCTTTTAAATTCTGCAGTGCACAACTGGGTAAAAAACACTTTTCTCTGGAATTCTGTGTTATGTTGCTGGATAATGGGAATATGGGGATAACCTGAGCTGCTGTTGGCACAGAATATTGAGTGCAGCTTTTATTTAGGGAGTGAGGGACACACCCAGGGACGTGCTGCCTGCAGGGGTTGGGTCTGATCATTCCTGGCTGTGGCTTCAATGGGAACTGGAAAATCCATCTAAGAGTTAGGTTTGGGATACTCCAGGGAGCACTGGAGGTGTCCTGAGCCCTGGTGTTCTCCTGGCTCCTGCATTCTGGGATTCCCCTGTCAGCCACAACTTTCTGGGATATCTTGGAGTTCTTAGGCTTGGTTTTCCTTGATGGAAATATCCAACTGGGATATCCATAACGGAACAGCTTTTCCAGGGAAGCTGTGGCTGCTTCTTTATCCCTGGCAGTGTCCAAGGCCAGCTTGGAGCACCCTGGGATAGTGGGAGGTGTCCCTGCCCATGGCTGGGGGTTGGAATGAGATGATCTTTAAGGTCCCTTCCCACCCAAACCATTCCATGATTCCACGATTCCGTGTCCCAAGGGATTGTGATGGGCCTGGCAGCTGCTTGGTGTCACCTTCAGGTGACACCTGGGGTCTTCCCATGGTGTCCTCTCCTCGTCCTGCTGCTCCCTGCAAACCCTGCAGGCTCTGAGCAGCTGACTCCTCCTCCAAACCCTGCTGACCCCAGAAGTTTGGGAGTTTGGTGCTGATCCCTGTTTTAAATCCTGAGCTGTGGCACACTGAAATCTCCTGCCCTTTGTTGTCTTGCCCTCGGCTCATCCCCTTCCTGTGGCTTTTGCAAACCTCCTCATCCCATTAAAGTGACCTTTCTCCCTCGGTCTGTTCCTGTTTCAGTCCTTGAGGGAAGAAGTCACAAAGGCAATCCTGGAGTATTATCCCATTCCTTCACCGATTTTCATTTATTTCCCTGATTTTTGGTGTTTGGTAATGTTTGCCTCCTGCAGCCGCCTCTGAAACACAGAGATTCCTTTAATCCCTGGAATTCCTGCTTGGGGCAGGGTCCAGCTGCTCCATCCCATTCTTCCAGGGAGGCTGGGCAGTGTCCTGACATTAGTGAGAGCCTGGAAAAGTGGGGATTATGGAGAGAGAATCCCCTGGGGTTTAGGAAATGAGAGCTTTTCAGTTTTCCTGAGGTTATGGGAGCATGACGTGGATGAGCTCACCACCGGCTCCTGAGCTGTTCCTGCCCTGAAGCTGAAAGGTTTAAACCTCAGAAATTATTCCTAGAGCCTGGAAAAGTGTTGGAATATTGCAGGAGGGTTTGGGAGGAGGAGAGGTGGGGGTGTGGGAAGGTCCCTGTTGGAAGAGCAGCTTCAGAGGTGCTTCCATGAGGAAGCAGGAGGGGTCCTGTCCCAGGGATTTGGGTTGACTTCCAGGCAAAGGGTGGGAATTCTGGGATGGGGGGGGAGGGAGCGGTGGAAATCATGGAGGGAGAATTCCCTGGTGTTTGGGAAACGAGAGTTCAGGTGGTGAGAGATCAGCAAAGAGTTCACCACCAGCTCCTGAGCTGTTCCTGCCCTGAATTTGAAAGGTTTAAACCTCAGAAATTATTCCTAGGGCCTGGAAAAGTGTTGGGCTATTTCAGGAGGGTTTGGGAGGAGCACAGGTGACTTGGGAAGATCCCTGTTGGAAGAACACCTTGGAAGGTGCTTCCATGAGGAAGCAGCTGCTGCCCAAGAGCAGCAGGAGAGGCCCTGTCCCAGGGCATTGGGTTTGGTTCCGGACAAATGGTGGGAATTCTGGGATGGAGAGGGAGGGAGCAGCAATGCCGAGCTGTGTGGACACCGCTTGGCTGCTCCCAATTCTTTTTTTGGGAGCTGGTGGCTGCTTCTGGTTTCAATCACGGCTCCGATTGCATAACTGGGAATGTTTTCCTGTTTTGATGTCTATTAAAATCCCAAATTGCTGCGAGCAACCCCGTGCACGGAGCACGGAGCTCCTGCCAGGGGCACTTACGTAACAGTTCTGCATTTAGAGGTGAAACAGCCCCGTCCTTCTGGGCTTCTGGAAGGAAGAAATCCCAGCAGGAATTGCCAGACAAGGAGAGGTGGCAGACGAGGGAATGAGGAGTTGGGATTTAGGAAGGGCAAGGTCGAGGAAAGAGGCCAGAACAGAAGAAACCACGGCGGAGCAGAGTGAAATGAGAGAGTGGGAAGGCTGCCGGGGGTTTTTAGGGAGCTGGGAGCTGTTCCCAAATCCCAGGGTCTGTATCTGCCTTGGCTCCCACAAAGGTAAATGGGTTCTAAATGAAAACCATCGCCGCTGCCGTTGGATTTCTCTTGGAAAAGGAAGGATTTCTCTGTCCAAGGAAGGTTGTTCCTGCACCTTGTCTGGCTCCCTGCTGCTTCTGATGACTTCTGGTAGCTCAGACCTCTTAAATCCAGCTTGGAAAGCAACCCTATCTCCTGCTTTCCTGGGAATTTTACCCATCCTATTCCCTTTTTTCCCTGTCTTTGCACCATTTCCTCCCTGTATCTCAGACCTTTTAAAGTTCTTATTGCGGTCCCGGAGTGAGAATTGAATTTCTTGGCATGGAAATTTTAACTCAGCCTTTTCTTGGAGCAGGCCCAGGCAGCTGGGAAGATTTGCTGCAGCCATCCCAGCAGCAGGAATTCCGTGCTGCAGGAATACCTGGAGCATTCCCTGGCATTACCTGGGCATGGCTGTGGGAGAGCAGCTGCAGAATTGAGGCAGAACCTCCTTAGGGTTTGGACCACTGGAATTGTGTGAGCAGAGCAGGCTGAAATCCTGGGATAATGGTTGGATTGATGATCTTGGAGGTCTTTTCCAGCTTTGGTGATTCTGGGGAGGAGGTGAGGCCCCAAAGAGCATCTTGGAGGGTGGGATTTAGGGACGTCCTCCTGCCCTTTGCTTCCCAACCTGCAGCATCCATGGCCTCGTGCTCTTTCCCCAGGGAGATTTGTGGCTGGAGCCTTTTTTGGGAACCTGGTGTGCGGGTGATGACAGCTGCAGGGAATTATTCTGGAGGGATGGGGAATTCTACACCAGCCCTGACAAAAACTGTGTGGCCAGAGCAAAGGCCCCGGCGTCCTCCTGCAGCTTCAGCTCAGCCTTTCTTCCTCTGGAGGATTCCAGAAGGATAAAAAAAGAAGCTGCTCATTTAATTTCCTTCCTTGGAAGAGCCAAAACCAACAGTGTAAAACCAGACACATGGCAGGGGAAAAAAAGCTTTTCCAAGGCCTCTCCCCCCCCGGAGAAGGCCGGGATTGTTGACATTTTCCTCTGGGTTCCTGCTGCTGACCTTGGTGATCCCGAGCAGGAGCCAAATTAGCGGATGCCCCCGGCCCTGTTGCACATGTGTCCATCCTTGGGAAGCACCAGGGCTTTTTCCAGAGCAGCCTTTGGAATGACAGAGCCAGGGAAGAGCTGCTCCTGGCTGGGATCAGGGAGGAGCTGTTGGGAGCACATGGAAAATCAGGCCCTGAGTGATCCCAGCGATTCTCCAGCATTCCTGTTGTTGTCCCAGAATTTTGGAGCCTCCTGGGGGATCCCTCAGCTCCTCCGTGGAGTGTCCCAGGCTCCTCAGAGCTGTGGAGGGCAGGAGGGATGGGCAGGACGTGGATGTGCAGCCCCTGGGATTGCTTTGGGAATGCTGCTGGAGCTGTGGTGTGGCTGAGGCTGGAAAAACCCTCTGAGATCCTGGAGGTCATGGAGTCCAGCCACCCCCAGCACTGCCAGGGCCACCACTGACCGTGTCCCCAGGTGCCACATCCGCAGGGCTTGAAATCCCTCCAGTGATGGGGACACCACCCCTGCCCTGTCCAGTTCCCTTCCTGTGGAGAAATTTTTCTTAATGTCCAGCCCAAACCCCTGCTGTGTTTTCCTTGTGTTGTGCCCTGTGGGAAAAACAAATTAATTTGGGAAAATGGCCTTGGGAATGAGGTGTTGACCGTGCTCAGGTCCTTCAGATGAAACTGCCAAAAGGAAACAGCCTCAGGCTGTGCCAGGGGAGGCTCAGGGTGGACATCAGCAGGAATTTCCTCATGGAAAGGGTGCTCAGGCCTTGGAAGTGCCCAGGGAGCTTTGGAGTCCCCATCCCTGGAGGTGCCCAAGGAATTCCTGGATGTGCACTCAATGCCAAGGTGGGGATTTGGCACAGCTTGGGCTGGATGGTCCTGGAGGGATTTTCCAGCCTCAGTGATTTTGGGATCTGAGCTGATCCTCAAGGATAACCCGAGCACCACCTCACCAGGGATTGTAGTGAATTTTGGGAATTCCTCCTGGAAATCTGCTCCTCCTCAAAAGCCTTCCTACCCCTGGCTCCTCCTCTGTTGGTGCTGCCAGGTGATTTTTGGGGTTAACACCAAGTCTTGGGGAATTATGAGGTTTTTTGGGAGCAAACGCTGACAGGGAATGTGACAGAAGGTTTGGGAAGGGCAGAAGTCTGCAGAGAAGAGGCAGAGTTCAAGCACTGTTGATATCTGAGCCGCTTTTTCCTCTCTTTAGGTTTAAAAATGGCAGGTGAAGGGAAAAAGTGACATGTGAGGGTGGAATTAGAGACAGGAATAACTGGGCAGGAATAACTTTGGGAATTTGTGATGTTGATAAGGCTCAGCTTTGGCTCAGAACATTTTCTGAGATGTTTTAGAGAAAGGAAATTGTGTCAGAGCCTTCTCCTTGCTCCCAGGTGTGTCTGGAGTGTAGGGATGGAGCAGCACTCCTGCAGTGCTCAAGTTCCACTCTTGGTCTCTCAGTGAATTAATTCTGTTTAATTTCAGGGGTTTGAAGGAGGAGTTGAGCTTAAATGAGGATTTCAGGGTGGCTTTTGGGAGAATTCCTACTTTGCAACGTGGTGTGTGACTCACTGTTTGGTGCAGATTCTCTCTGATGAGGCTGATTTGCTCAGTACCACAATAATTTTATTTAAAACTTCCTAATTTGGGGATTCCTGGTTGCTCCAAGCCCCATCCAACTTGGCCTTGGGCACTTCCAGAAATTGGAAGTCCACAAACTAAAAAAACCTAAAATTAAAAATGAATTTCAGGTCAATTCAACCTTGGCAAAAAGGACTTTTCCAGAAGAAATCTCCATAAATCCCCTCTGATTTCTGACAAGGAGCTGCCGTTGTCCAGAAATACAACAAATGTCTGAATCAGAGGGGATAAAGTGGGAATAATTCAGCTGAGCAAATAATGCTTCTCCATAAAATGGCCTGGAATAACACGCAGAGGATGGAAAAACACGGCAGTGACCAAGGAAAACACCATCACATCCATATTAATTTTTCATTTTCGGTTCGGAGAGAAACCCTCGGTCACTATTAAAGTGTATTTTCAATTTTTATGTTCTGTTTCATGCCCTGATCGAGCAAACCAGGCCTGTTGAGGAAAGGCCTTCAGCGTGCCCCAGTCACCTTCAGGGGAAATCAAGCACATGCTTAAAGCTGAGCTTGCTCCCGGGCTCGCTGCTGATCCCAGCATCCCAAATTCCCGAGCCTTGCTGGGAAACTGAAGCTGAAATTTGGCATTGGCTGGAAGTTTTGTCATAGCAAACAGCCAGAACAGAAGAAATATTTCCCCAGTGTTGTTAAAATACGGAGGAATATTGTTTTAGGGAGAGCTTTTATTGCATTGTCTGCAGCCTGAGAAAGTCCAGAGCAGCGCAATCCGCCCGAAAGCCGTTTTGATGGAGCTGGAATTTTCTAATTCCACGTGTCAGTGCGAGTGGGATATATGGAGTGCACACAGTGGGATTTTCAAAACAAGGTCCCTGGCAGCTTTAAATAATTATTGGGAATCAAGAAGAGATTAAACAGCCTTCCTTCCACCTCCCATCCTCATCCCTGCTCCCTTCCCTGGGCTGCCAGCGGGAATTGGGGGTGCCTCAGGAAGCTCCCGCTCTGCTCTTGGCCAGGGTTGGAGGATTCCAATTTCCCTCCTGGGTTTTTCTCACTTGGAAAACCCCCCTGGAATGGCTGTGCTGGGGAGGTGTTTACAGGAGCCCAGCCGGGGCTGTCAGAGGATGGGAAGCGGCAGCAGCCGCTGGATTTGGGAGCCTGGAGCTTCCCAAATTGAAATGTTACAGAGCTGCCGAGGAGCTGGGAGGGGAAGGGAGAGAGGAGACAGATATTTGGGAATATTTGGGAAGGGGAGTGTCCGTGGATGGGATGGATGGATGGATTTTATTGTGCTGGCACCATGGGGGGCATCCAGATCCTCAGGATGCTGGCAGCGGGAGGGGCTCTGGTGGCTGGAATTCCTGCTGGGATTCACCACCCCCATGGCTGCAGGGAAAGTTCAGCCCCTGGACTGGGAGCAGAGGTGGCATTGCTGACAGGAGCCCTAATGGGATCTGGGGTCACCATTCCTGCCTTTCCAAGGAGCTCATCCAGGGAATTCCATCATCCTGGGAATGGCCCTGTCTGGTCCACACAGAGGTTTTGGAACAGTGTCAGGGCTTGGTGTTGCCTCTGCCTTTGACCTGGGATGCTGAAGGAAAACATTCCACAGGGAAAAGAGATCAAATCCAGGCTCGAGGGCGGCTCACGGGATCCATCCCGGAGGAGCAGCTGAAGCCACAGGGAGTCTCCTCATTCCGTGTGCCTTGGGAGCAGAATTCCCTGCAGGATCTCACTTCAAGGAGCATCCCTGTGTGTTTATGGTGCCACACACAGAGCCTCTTCCAGACGCTGCTGAGGGCTGCAGCTGCCTTGGAAAAACAAGTCCCTGTCTCTCCATCTTTGTTCTGTGGAAAGGCACGAGCTGAGATGGGGAATTCATCCCTCCAGCCCCAAATTCCAGGGATTTGCTCCCCTTCCCACAGTCCTCGCCACCTCTGGCTGCGCAGGGAAAGGGCACCGGGGTGTTCTGCAGATTTTTGGCTCCCCATGAATTTCCTGGCTGCCTTTTTTAGCCCAAAGGTTTGTGGGGTTTGTGTTCTCCCTGTTTTTCCCTCTTCCCCAGCTGTCAGTTCATCCCAGGCATTTCTCTGAGCTCACTTGGATGTTGCTCCTGCAGCATTTTCCATTGCTCCGGAACGTGGAGTTTGGGGTGATGGAAACATCTCCTGCTCCTTATCCAGAGAGCAGTGGATGAGCCCCATCCCGGGAGATGAAGCATCTCTGGAATATCCTGGAGTTGCTGATTTTAGGGGTCTTTTCCAGCCTCAGGATTCTGTGAATCTCAGCTCTGCTTTGCTCATGCAGGTGCAGCAGGTGAGCTCCTCCACTGAAGAATTCCCCTGACCCAGGAGCTCTCTCCCTAAAATATTTTCCATGTGCAGCAGTGGGAAGCTTGGGCAGGATGTCCTGTGTTGGACCCACAATGATCATGGAATTATGGAATAGTTTGGGGTGGGAGGAGACTCAAAAATCATCTCATTCCAACCCTTGCCATGAGGAGAATCCATAATAAGGATCATCAGTCCAGCTCCTGATCCTGACCCCAAAATCCCGCCCTGACCCCAAAATCCCACCCTGTCCTGGGGAGCGTTGTCCAAACGCTCTGGCAGCCTTGGGAATGTGCCCATTCTCTGAGAGCCATTCCAGCTCCCACCAGACTTCCCTCCTGAAGAGTCCAGGAGAGCTTTGCAGAGCCTTTACCTTCAAACCTCCCTAGGGAGTCACTTTGGAAAAGCCTGAAGGTGTTTGGATGTGGGAGAGGTTCTGGGATAGAGCAGGACACAGCGGAAAGCACAAGGTGGAGCAGAGGGTTGGAATCTCCTAGGATTCCATCCTGGTTTTGCAGCTCAGCTGTTGATTTCCAGCAGAGCTGGGCCAGAGGAAGTCCCTGAGCCCGGGGAGCTGCCGGGGTGGGAGCTCAGCTCGTGTTTTCCACAGGGCTCCGGAGCTGCTCTCACGTGAAGCCGCTCTGGGAATGCAGAGATAAGACAGCTGCATCCATCAGATTGCAATCAGCTTTTATTCCTCCTCCTACTTCTCACTTCTGAAGTTGGGAACAAACCCAGCTTTGTATCAGCAATGTTCCTAAAGGAGACTTCACTTCCACTCTGCTATTTATAGAGGGCCCTTTCCTCGGGCATATGGAGAGCAGCTTGGTTTCCCCATCTCAGCAGCTTCTGTTTGATCTCTCCTGCGTCTTCAGGGAATGGGGATCAATAATTGATCCATTCAAGGCTGAACTGAGAGTTTAAAATGGTTCAGAGCTGGGTTGGATGGGGCTTGCAGCCCCCTGGGGCAGTGGAAGGTGTCGCTGTCCATGGCAAGGGTGGCACAGGATGGGCTTTAAGGTCCTTCCCACCCAAACAAGCCATTGTGGGATTCTCTGATTGCCACAAACACATCCACGAGGTGCTCAGCCAGTGCTTCTCCTTCTCCTTCACTTCCCACCTCCATTTCTCTCCCACTGGCATGCTCCAGTTCCAGGTTCTTGCCCTCCTTCACATGCCCTGGCCCAGCCTCAGGAATAACTCAGTGCTTCTCCAGCCACCCCTCATTTTCCTGATGTTCTGCTGCTAATCCTGCTCAGTCCAGTTAAACTAGCATGAATTAATATGAAATATAAAATCAAGAGCTGATCAAGGGGTCTGAGTGTGCAGGAACTCCCTGACATCACTGAAGTTCCTGTAGATTCCTAACAGGGTTGGGAGAGTCATTATTCCTCAAAAAGCTGCTGAACCTGAACTAAAGATCATGAGGAACTATAATCAGGATTATTCCATTTACATTCCCACTTTTATCCATGTACCAAATCCACCACTGCTACAGCTCCCACTTGGTTTTTCAGCTCTCAGTAGTTTCTAACAAGTTTGGACCATGTCCCAAGCCTGACTTAAAAGAATTCCAGGACACCTCAAGTGATGTTTGTTGCCCTGTGAGTTGTGCAGCTCCATCTCCACGTTGTCCTTCTGAGAGAAGATGAGGAGTGTGCCAAGATCTTCCATCAGCCCCAAATCCTCTCCACACTCCCTTGGCTGCATCTCAGCCTGCTCTTCTGCTGCCCTCTACAAGTGACCCAGTTTGGAAGAAGCTGAAGGACTCAGAGAGGTTCTTGGGATGAGAGGGATGGGATTGTGTGCTGACCTGGATCTCATTTTTGTGCTGGGAATTCCATGGAGCTCCATTTCCACGTTGTCCTGAGAGAAAACAAGGAGCGTGCCAAAATTTCCATCAGCCCCAAATCCTCTCCACACTCCCTTGGCTGCATCTCAGCCTGTTCTTCTGCTGCCCTCCACAAGTGACCCAGTTTGGAAGAAGCTGAAGGACCCAAGGAGTTCCTGGAGATGCGAGGGAAGGGATTGTGCTGACCTGGATCCCATTTCTGTGCCGGGAATTCCACAGAGCCACGGTTCCATGAGATGACAGCTGTGACACCGCTGTCACAAGCTCTGAAGTCTCTCCAAAACCTCCTTTCTTTGCCTGTTGTCTGCTCAGTGCCCTCGGTGGGTCCGGAGCTGGGAAATTCGGGCTGTGTTGGGATCAAAGCTGTGCTCGTGTTCCCTGCAAGTTTCAGCGCTTGCGGTCGCCGGGCGCCCCGGCCAAGCTCGAGCTGTTCCCTTTCAACACCCGCAGCTCCTGCTCCTTCCAGGGGTGATTAGGCACGGAGCTGAAGCGGAGCCGGCTCTGAGGAGCTCGTTTGAAGGCCTGGGACAGGGTTTTACATAATCATCAGGAGTTGCTTTAATTAGGCTCAGCAAAATGTTTCAATTTTAGAGCGAAACGTTCCATTTTTTACTGCCCTGCTCGGAGTCACAGCTGAGACATGAAGGAATTGTGAAGACTGAAAGAATTCCAGAGGAGAACAAGGTCACGGGGAGTGGCTTCAGGAGGACACATTTCCACCTCTGGAAGATCCCCAAATCTCCACACACAGCAGCTCCTCAGCCAAGCACAGCTCCCATCTCCCAGAATCCCAGGATGCTTTCGGTTGCAGGGACCTTAAATCCCATTGCACCCCATCCATGGGCAGGGACACCTCCCACTGTCCCAGGTGCTCCCAGCCCCAATGTCCAACCTGGCCTTGGGCACTGCCAGGGATCCAGGGGCAGCCACAGCAAATCTGGGAATTCCAGCCCAGCCCCTCCCCACCCTCCCAGCCAGGAATTCCTTGCCAACATCCCATCTCTCCCTGTCCTCTGACAGTAGGAAGCCATTTTTCCCCTCTGATATTTTAATTATTTTGAGGGGTTAAAGACTGATGCTGTGAATTGGCATTCACAATTCTGAAATTAATATTCAGGATTTTAGCCTAAAATGTGAATATTTAGATGCAAATTCTTCACAGACAGTTTTGGAAGGGACCCACAAGGATCATGGAATCCAGCTC